>WNGS01148015.1:0-12388 GCA_020271785.1 Procambarus virginalis | reverse complement strand
GCTACAAAGGGAATACTTAAATCCATTAATAAAACATGACCTTGAGAAGAAGTATAGGCTAGGAACCGTCTCCAAAGAATTCTCAAAAAATTACTCTTTACTGCTATCTAAGATAATTAGACGAGCCAAAACTAAATACTACGAAGATAAATTTACCCAAAAAGAGCAACATTAAAAAAACTTGGAGCACAATTTCACAAATCTTGGGATCAAAGAAGACTTTAAACAACACCAACACTCCTGTCTAATAACGATGGTCAGCTTTCAGCCTCTGATTCTGCTATTGAGTTCAATAGGTTCTTCTCTTCCATTGGGTCATCCCTTGCAAATGATATTCCATCTTCCAGTACTGATGTTAAGGACTACCTTACAGGTAACTATCCACAGTCTCTGTACCTAAAGCCTACTAATTCCACTGAAGTCAATGAGATAATCCTTTCCCTTAAAACCAAGTCTAGTGCCCTTGAGGAGATTCCGACATTAATTTACAAAAAAGCCTCCAGATCCTTAGCCCCTGCAATTGCATTGCTCTTCAACAAGTCACTTGAACTCCAAACCTTTCCAGATATTCTAAAAAAGCGAGAGTAACCCCTGTCCACAAATGTGGTGATCCCACAGATGTTAACAACTACAGACCTATTTCAATCCTGCCTAACTTATCAAAAATTTTGAAAAACTAATCTACAAGCAGCTCTACTCTTATCTAGCCAAGCACAATATACTTAGCTCTTGCCAATATGGCTTCAGACCTAAAAAAAGCACTAACGATGCACTTATTAGTATGATTAACTTAATTCATGCAGCTCTTGATAAAAATGAGTTCCCTGTTGGGTTATTTGTGGACCTGCGTAAGGCTTTTGACACTGTCAACCACCAAAACCTTCTTCTTAAATTACATCATTATGGAGTCAGAGGACTCTCCCTGCAATACCTCAAATCTTACCTTACTGACAGACTCCAGTATGTTTCTGTGAACAATTCAATTTCTCCTACCCTACCCATCAACATTGGTGTTCCTCAGGGCAGTATACTTGGCCCTCTCCTCTTTCTCATCTACATTAATGACCTTCCAAATGCCTCCCAACACCTTAGACCAATTCTATTTGCTGACGACACAACCTTCATTTACTCCAGTCCTGACCCCCTTGCTCTAAATGCCACAGTAAATACCGAGCTTAATAAAGTCCATCTTTGGCTAACTGCCAACAAACTCACCCTTAACATTGACAAAACTTTCTATATTCTGTTTGGCAATAAATCCTCTAATCAAATAAATCTCAAGATTAACAATACCCAAATTTGTAACAAATTAGATGGCAAATTCCTTGGCGTTCTCATTGATCACAAGCTTAATTTCCAGGGACACATTCTAAATATATCAAAAAAAGTTTCAAAAACTGTTGGCATTCTTTCTAAGATCAGATATTATGTACCCCGCCCTGCCCTGGTGACTCTCTATTACTCCCTCATCTATCCATATCTCAACTATGGTATTTGTGCTTGGGGTTCTACTACCCAAAATCATTTACGTCCTCTAATTACTCAACACAAAGCTGCTATTAGGACAATATCCAACTCTGGCCCCAGACATCACTCGGTACCCCTACTCAAATCTCTGAATATGTTAGATATTAAGTCACTGCACATTCTCTCATGTGTATTATACATATATAAAACGCTGAACTGTAATGCCAATCCTGACCTCAAAAGCTTCATTGAAAGCTGTAACAGAACCCATGAGCACCACACCAGAAATAAATACAGTTTTGATATTCCAAGAGTACGACTTAATCAAACTAGAAATGCTCTACAAATCAAGGGACCCAGAATGTGGAATGACCTTCCCAACCATGTTAAAGACTGTACCTCTCTCAACCAGTTTAAGATTAAAACTAAACACTACCTGATTAATTCCCTGTAACCTACCTTACCACTCTATTGTCAACCCATGTCTGTTATTTTTTTTTATTCAACGCTGTTTGTCTACCTATTGTATTTGTGCTGCTTTTTCAGTCATGTTCCCCCCTTTTTTTATCTTTATTTGTATCTGTTCTCAAAACATTTTATTCTTTTTGCTCAATTAGTATTAAGTTTTAGATATTATGTTTTTCTTGCCCGAAACGCATTGCGTAATAGTGGCTTTAGGCATTGTATGTACTAGCTCTATCTATAAATCCACTTATGTAAAATCACTTTATGTATGTACCTTTCCTGAATAAATATTTATTTTATTTTTTATTACTGTGTCACCCAAGTAGCTGTTGAGCCTAACAGTTCAGTTGTCTATAAAGCTGCAGAGTGTAGCAGTAAATCTCTGTGGGAGTCCTAGCTCAGATATCTTATATTTTAGGCCTGTGTGCCAACTTTGTCAAAGTTTCGAAACGTCTCTAAGCACTATATTACACTGATCTTTTTTAGACAACGCGCTGGCTATATGCTGGTAGATCAGGCTATAGCTGTACTCACCTAGTTGTGCTTGCTTGGGTTGAGCTCTGGCACTTTGGTCCCGCCTCTCACTGTCAATCAACCGTGTACAGATTCTGAGCCTACTGGGCTCTATCATATCTACATTTGAAACTGTGTATGGAGTCAGCCTCCACCACATCACTTCCTAATGCATTCCATCTATTAACTACTCTGACACTGAAAAGTTCTTTCTAACGTCCCTGTGGCTCATTTGGGTATTCAGTTTCCACCTTTGTCCCCTTGTTCGAGTATCCCCAGTGTTAAACAGTTTATCTACCCTGTCGATTCCTCTTAGAATTTTATAGGTAGTGATCATGTCTCCCCGAGCTCCTCTATCTTCCAGCGACATTACGTGCATTTCCCGCAGCCTTTCTTCGTAACTCATGCCTCTTAGCTCTGGGACTAGCCTAGCTGTATACCTTTGAACTTTTCTCAGCTTAGTCCTGTACTTGACGGAGTACGGGCTCCATGCTGGGGCCGCATACTCCAGCTATGGGTCTCTGCGGTTTCTAAGCCCATGTTATTTATTTAGTTATTTATTTATTTATTTATTTATTTATTTATTTATTTATTTATTTATTTATTTATATACAAGAAGGTACATTGGGATTGTGAGGATACATAATATGGTAATTACAATCTTGTAAAGCCACCAGCACGCGCAGCGTTTCGTGCAGGTCCTTAATCTAAGAAACTTTTAAGTAGGTAAATACTTGCAAAATTAAAAAAAAATGATAACAGTTACAAGACAAGAAGAAAAACCCATGCTGCCTGGTGTTATACTTCTCTTCCTCCTCCATGTACTTCACAAGTCTCTGATTATTTTGTCGAAAATTTTGCCTGGTACTTCGAGGAGGGAAATTGGCCTGTAGTTTTCAGTTTGGGTTGAGGATTTACCTGGCTTGGGGATTAATCTTATTGAGGCATTCTTGAAGTATGCGGGGAATAGTCCAGATGCAAGAGCTGCATTTATTATACATGTGTATTGATGGAGTGCAATCACTGGTAGGTTGGATAATACCATCTTATTTATCCTGCTGTTGCCCGGCGCCTTGTTCTTGTAACCCATAATTGTTTTATGGACCTCTGTAATGGTTATGTGTTTCATAAGGTGGCAGTCATCGCGTATGTTGTTAAGGTCTATTGTTCGCGTCGGGAGTAGTGCTGCAGCTCTGTTATCGACTTGAGTTGCAATTTCCCTTTCAATTAATGGGGCAAAAATTTAAATTTTCTTCCGGGTTTATCCTGAATATTTTTTCCCAGAATTTCCTGAATTCCTGTTTTTGTTCTCTCTCCTCATAGAGTTTATTTCCTGAGGCGTCTATGATGTAGGGTGTTTCCTCAGGAGAGCTTCCCATCAGGGTCTTTACTTTTTTCCAGAACTTTCCTGGGTTTCTGTAGTCGACTTGGATCATGCTTATTAGGTCATCCCATTGTTTGGTGTACTCTGTTTTGCACAGATCTTGCAGCGCATCTTGTAGTTCCCTTTGTAGTCTCTTGCGCTCATCCGTCCACCCGTGTTGTGTTATGAGTTGTAGAAGGTTGTTATATATTTTTGATTGTTGCCGCCGGAGGCGGCTAGTTTATTGTGCACCCCATACTCATCCTGTGAGCGGTAGCGCAAAAAGCATTACAGAGGGCACAAAAGGTCTTTATCAGACCTCATCTTAGATTATTACATAAACAATTTCATCTATCCTTCACACCTTATAGTTACAATGTCGGCTAGTTACAGAGAAAGTGCTATTTCAAGAGCTATATATTTACAGTAAGTTATCATACATTAATGGTAGGTCTTATCGCTAATACATAATAGTTTGACCAATGGGGATATTACAGTCATAGGGGAGCTTCTGTTTATTATTAGTCCTCACAATACACTACTTGTTTCTGAATCTCATATGTCGTTCATCTACTGGAAGCGAAATATGGATACAGTGCAAGGATTTCAGGTAATTTATCCATGGTAATAAGATAGGTTGCCATATCATACAGAGTGAGTTTAGATTTATCTCTAAATGGCTCAATTTTACTACAGTCCAAGATATAGTGTTGGAGTGTGTGTCCCTGTCTTTGTCCACACGCTTTACACTTTACTTCATCTAGATCCCTATACAAGCCGAACTGCCAGAGATACTTGTAGCCAAGTCTTATACGAGCTGTGACAACATCTGTTAGTCTACTGACTTTGTTACTTGCCCCATACACACGTTTTACTTCACACATTTCATTGTGATGAACAATGGACCTGCTAGTTCCAGTTTGCACTATTCTACTTTCTTCAAATCCATCCAGGAGTTCTTGTCTAATGACATTTTTAAGGGACCTATTTGATAACTGAAGATTCCGTTCAATACTGTCTTTATTTACTGCAGCCTTAGCAAGGGCGTCAACTTTGTCATGTTCCTGCAGGCCAATGTGAGAAGGAATCCACAACATTTTTTATATTTACCCTCTTGCTAAGTATTCTTATATATCTACGTCTAGTTTCCAAGACAAGCACGTTATTACTTGATTGCAAACTGTTTATTGCTCGTAGTGAGGAAAGGGAGTCAGAAATAATTAAGCTGTCTACTTCAGTGTTGTCAATAATTTCGAGTGCTACCAATATTGCTACCAACTCGGCTTGCATAGTGGACGCCCAGTTACTAATTCGGATATTCCTTTGAATTGTGCTGCCATCGGGCTGGTGAGCAATAACAGCACTTCCTGCCCTCCCTGTAGCTGTATTGAGTGATCCGTCAGTGTATATGATCTGTGCAATGTTGTTTTCAGCTTGTATATTGTGAATGTGTTCTATGGTGCTTAATTTAGCAGCAAGCTGAGCATGAGGGTTGTTTGTGATTAGTTTCTTGGTGGGGTATGCAGGGGTCAGGATGTCAAAAGGTACTATCTGCCAGGGTGGAAGGAAGTGCTGTACTCTTTCATCTGTATATACATCATGCAGTCCCATCAAATATCTGGTTTGCAGTGTCCTGAGCGCCTCAGTGGCTGGGGGGTGTGAGAGCGTTATATGGTGAGCTACGGGATGTGATCATTCATGCATTTTTCTATAATGCTAATCCATGTACTGTGGTTAAATCTCTGTGTTTATGCATGATATTTCCTTTCCAATAAAATCTGTTACACTGATTTCGTGTGCACTGCTTTTGAACGCCTCCCAGTCAGTTTTAGTGTATTGAAGTCTTGGTGGTGAGGGTGTCTGAATGGGGTTAGTTGACAGCGTCATTATTATTGGTAGGTGGTCGCTGGTGCTCACAGGGCCCCTTACTATGTGGGTGTTTAGGAAGTGGTGGTTGTTTGACAGTATTATGTCTGGTTTAACACTGTGGCCTTGTCTGACGGCCACAGTGATTTCCGTTCCTTATCATATTGTGGATGGCATCACCTGCTTGGTTGTTCCTTCCATGTCCCAGTGTTCTGTGCTTGGCGTTCAGATCTCCCAGGAAGTAGGCCGGTCTGTTCCTTCTGGTAAGTTTCATGACGTCGGCAAGGGGAAGGTAAGGTCGTCTTGGTGGTTGGTAACATGTTCCTGTGAAGATTATACCTTTCGTAGTTTGGAGTTCAATTGCCAGGAAGTTTTCTTGAAAGTTATCTAGAATTTCGTGTGGAATATTTCTCCTTACAGCAATTGCCGCTCCATCGTTGGCCTGGTCAGCTCTGTTGACCTGTAAGTTTTGTAATTGAAGATCTTTATCATCTCACTTTCCTCTTTCCCATGGCTGTTAGTGAGTATTATATCCAGATCTATTTCTCTTGGAGCGAGTAAACCTTATTATACTCGCTCTAGTTCTCCAGTCTCTCATTATCTTAATGGCATAACTAATTAGCACTAACTATACAAGCTATAATCCTATCCCTATTTACAGGTAACATCTATCCATCCTGGCTGGAGGAAGCTGAGGTGTAGTCACCCAATATAAGCAAGCATAAAGGAAATAGCCGACCACACCATTTGGTCACCATTTGGTCCGGGAGACATCTCCCGTCACGCAGGGTGCTGTCGCACCTCCACAGATCTCCAGTATCATCTCTCGATACTGTTAATGGCCCATAAGGGCCACCACTTACGGGCTATTCATGCCCGTGCCACCTCTTGGGTGGCTTAATCTTTATCAATCAATCAAATAGCCGACCACCATTTGGTCCGGGAGACATCTCCCGTCACGCAGGGTGCAGTCGCACCTCCACAGATCTCCAGTATCATCTTTTGATACTGGTAATGGCTCAAAAGGGCCATCACTTACGGGCTATTCATGCCCGTGCCACCTCTTGGGTGGCTTAATCTTAATCAATCAATCGAATAGCCGACACTGTAACCCTTTCCACTACCGCCCACAAGATGGGTATGGGGTGCATAATAAATGAACTAAACTAAACGACAGTACAATTTCCACAGTGATTCGGAAAACTCCAGTACAGACGCTTTAGATTTACTTCACTTCAACCTCAAGAATGTAGTACTCGACGTGTACAGTTCTAATTAATCGACCCCAAGACGCTACAGCTTCGACTTAGAGCAGACAGCAGACTACGACCGCACCGAGCTACAACGCTCTCTCAAGCCCCATCAAGTTCAGACACTCAAGATTCCTCAATCGAGCCGCCACGCTCTCCCACACACAGCTCCGCGACCCCGGCCTCACTCAGCTCTCTGCTCAGCTCCAAGCTCAGTCTCAACGTCTACGACACTGATGTATCCAGGACTACTAAATAAATATGAAAACCCACTAAATACTGTGTATCTAATCTACCAACAACGTAACATAATCGCACGTTACACTCTGCACAAGTTGCTGAGTTCCAATGCTCTGTGCGGAGTCCAGCATAGAACATTGTGTTTAATTATTGTTAATGACTGGATGGCTATGTTGAATCTAATGGGTCTCTTCCACCTGGTGGATTGTTTGGGATCGATGCATAGCCGTTGTGCATTGTGTTAAACATATCGCTGCTTCTCTGCTGAAGGGTTGGGGGGGGGGGGTTGAAAGCATGCGACATGTTCGTAGACGTCCCTCGCATCAGCACCGGAGATGTGTTGGAATTTTATTTGCTGAGTTTGTATACGAGCCACAAGCCGGGCTAACATGCCTCCGTGGCACAATTGGTTAGCGCGTTCGGCTGTTAACCGAAAGGTTGGTGGTTCGAGCCCACCCGGGGGCGAATGTTTTGGCGTCTGACAGCTGAGTGGACAGCGCTTCGGATTCGTAGTCCTGAGGTTCCGGGTTCGATCCCCGGTGGAGGCGGAGATAATGGGCAAAATGTTTCTTTAACCCTGATGCCCCTGTTACCTAGCAGTAAATAGGTACCTGGGAGTTAGACAGCTGCTACGGGCGTGTGTAACAAAAAGGAGGCCTGGTCGAGGACCGGGCCGCGGGGACGCTAAGCCCCGAAATCATCTCAAGACAACCTCAAGATAACCTCAAGGTAACTGTGTGGGTCTTGTTTATCGAGAGAAATTCGATCTTGATTGGGATTTCTTCCGAGTCTTAGATTTCTGTGTCCGAGTCTGCGGCATTGTCTGTGGGTGTGTGGTAAGCATTGATGCCCAATACCACCATTATCCTCACCTTTCTAAGGCTTAATTGAAATCCTCAGATTAGGCAAAATTGCAATTAATTTTGTCAATAAAGATGTTAATAATAATAACTGCGTGTCCATGATCTGCCTCAGTTACCTCAAGTTCAAGTATGTTTATTGAGACAAGAAAGAAATACATCTCAAAGGGATAGAATAGCTTAGGCTATTTCTGCCTCCCTCAGTTACCTTATTGGTATTCTGTTTGTTGTGTCTCCTGTGGTGCTTGTATGTTGGTGGCCCCCCTTGGGGGTCATTAGTGGTACTTGTATGTTTGTGGCCCCCCTTGGGGGTCATTAGTGGTGCTTGTATGTTTGTGGCCCCCCCTTGGGGGTCATTAGTGGTACTTGTATGTTTGTGGCCCCCCTTGGGGGTCATTAGTGGTTTGTTGTGTTGTTATAGATTAAGCTACTCGGAACAAGTTCCAAGTAGTACGGGCTATGGTGAGCCCGTAACTTACCTGGCACAGGAGCGGGGCAAGTAGCAATGGGCTATGGTGAGCCCGTAACTTACCTGGCACAGGAGCGGGGCAAGTAGCAATGGGCTATGGTGAGCCCGAAGTGGACTTACCTGGCACAGGAGCGGTGCTGTGTGTGTCATTAGTGGTGGTTGTTGTTTCATCTTCTTTTGACTCAGTGAGGGGTTTCTGCATTTGTGGGTCCTAGCACTTGTTGGAGATTGGTACCAGTTAAGGGAGTGGTGATCATATTGCTGACCCCTAGGGCTTTTATCATGCTAAGGGAGGGAGCATTGTTTGGGAAGTCTATTTCGGGGAGACCATTCTTCCTGCACGTTTCTTTAACCACGGATCCGAATGATCCTGGCTTTGCTAAGTTTTCTAGGTGGGCATAGATCATACTACTAATGATTCTTTGTTGATAGGTCATCATTTACCTGTAATGTAGTGTTTGCTGGATTGCGAGATGTATTATTTGTCCAAGTATTTGTGGTAGAGTTACATGCACAGGTATTGTTGGCCATTACTATCTTTTTTGCTGCAGCTTCGTCCCTCTCTTGTTTTAGAATAGTCTTCCTCGTGGGACAGATTGCTGGCAGTGTGCGGTGGGAACCCCCACAAGTGAGACATTTGGAGTTTGTTTTATCTGTGCACTTCCTGAAAATGTGTCCCTGCTGGCCACACTCAGAACATACTATGACATCTCTATGTTGACATTTTGCGGCTGTGTGGTCGTACTTGTAGCATGTCCAACATGGGGTTATGTTGAAATATTCTTCTTGTTCTAGGATGTTGTTGGCTGTGCTCAGGTGGTAGTAGTGGCAATGAATACCTTGGCTGAGGGCTTTTTGTGCCATGGAAATGTCTTCAAATCTTACTTTCATCATGGTTGTCAATCTCGGCATGATAATTACTTATTTTACCTTGGCCCAATCATTTCTTTGTTCCATGTCTTTTCTAATGGTCTCAGAGGTTTCTTTAGTAAGTGCTTCATCGAGTCTCTTCATGACTATTGTCTTCCTGGCCTGCAGCTCTGGGGTATAATGACCTGAAGAGTTTGATCCTTCAGTTTACGTATGTTATCTCCTTGATGACGATGTCAACATCTTCATCCTGGTAGCATAGTGCTATGAACAAGGAGTCCTTTGTGGGATATTAATCTAGAAAATCGTAATTTGAGAGAGGACAACAGACTGGCTAGTTCGCTCTGCTTACCATAGCTTGTACACCCCCTCAGAGGACGGAGTTTTACTCGGTGGCCTCTCATTATCTCAGTACTTGTTCATTTTATTCTGTTTTCTTGCTTTCCTCTTTCTTTCTCTTCCTGAGAATAAGCTTTCCTTAACAGAGGACTAGTCACTCCGTCCTCCCACTTGGTTGGTTGGGACTCGCAGAGGTTAGTCCTCAGTGACTTATTCTCCTATGTCCTATGTGTGGACAGAATGTCCCCTAAGACAGCCTAACCCTGCTACAAGGGTAACAGATGCCCAAATCAAGTGGCCCCCCAGATTTTACAGGTAACCGCTGGGCCACTGGACCGTTCCACTTGACTTGTTGAAATAGCGAAGTGAGAAGAGTAAGAGAAAGTGGGGGAAGATAAGTCTTATAACCAAGAATGTACAAGTGGGGGCTGTACAAAGCTGGCATCATTGTAATGTTGGTGGCTGTGTCGCCCTCCGGTTAGGGAGGGGATGGTAGAGACCGTTGGGTCAGTGCCCCATCCCTAGAAGGGTCAGGATCTGTGGGAATCAGGTTATATACGGTCCTACCCTTCTCTCCTCTCGTCAGTGGTTTTCCTGCCTGAAGCTGATTATTCCTTAAGGTATCCTTCTTGCTCCTGTCTTGCTTGTCCTCACAACCTTGTGGTTGTGAGGAGGCTCACGTACTACTCCTGGGGCCGGTGAAGGTTGCCTTGGCCCCCCCCCTTTCCTGCCCTTCCCTGGGTGTTGCACTTGCTGAAGTACACACCCATAGGGATCTTTTTTCGGGTCAACGGACCTCCCGCTGGAGAGGTTGCCCTGGTGGATGGTTGGGTGTCTAGGCTGAGGCGAAAGGAAGAATGAAGTCTTTGCACCAGTGTGGAAGAATGTACGAGGCAGTAGGACTCTTCCTGTCATGGCAAGTGCTCGGCCTCCTTGACAAATGGTATCCCTTGGCTCCGAGATCCAGACTTTTAGAATTGATGCTGTGTGGAAACTGAACTGACTTCTCTTACCCAGGCTCGTGGGGTGGGCGACCAGGCCCACGAGTCGGACTGTGCTGGAAGGCTGGGCTCTGTAGCCCCCACTACATTAGGCCCTGACCAAGCTGCTTGTCCGAACCGACTCTGTTCCCCTCCCACTTCTGTGGCAGGGTTGAGCGTCAAGCCCCCAGTGGTGACCACCTCATCACCTGGAGTGGCTCCGTTTCGTTGTAACACCTGCACCTTTTTACCCCTTCATTCGGCTTGTGCAGGAGTGAGTAACAGCGGCACTGAGAGTTGGCCACTTGCTCTGGGTGTGTAAACATGACCAGCCAGCTTGGAAATCCTAAAAACCTTCTAGATAACAAGACGCATGATCGGAAAACATCGTTCATTGGAAGCTACCAGCCATCAGAAGGAATGGGAAAGGAACAACAATTGTAATATACCGGGCGGAGGTATAGTCAGGGATGAAACTGAGCTAAAACTCAGGAAGTTGTTAACTCTGACTCAGTAGGCCGGATGTGGATGACAGTAAACTAGAAAGTGTAACAGACAGTACTGACAGCTCGGTAGGTACAGACACTACAACGGTTCCCGATAGAGCGAGTCAGAACAGAGGGACAGACTTATGCAAATTTTATGCAAAGGGCATATGCAGACATAGATATGCTGGTAATAAGAAAAGATTAGAATGCAGTTATCAACATCCAAAAAAATGTTTAAATATGCTTAGGAAAGGTGAGTGTCGATTTGGATCAATATGTAGGTTTTTCCATCCTGAGATGTGCCAAACCTCACACTGGGGACAGAAAATGCTATGACCACCTCAGCTGCCCATACTTTCACGTGAAAGGCACGGAACGCTACATAAAGAGTGGCAAGCAGGATAATGAATTTGGAGGAAATTCGATAAATTTTTTATACCAGACCGAAAGAGAATTCAAAAGGAGGAGCATGGAGAATGTATGGAACTGGATGCCAGACCTACTTGCATACCAGAATTACAGATACAACTACACACCGAAAGGGAACCACAACTACAACAGGCAACTGCCCTACAACAATCAGCACTGGTCAGAACAAACTCAATATGTCCACGCATAATGGGCTTGCCACAAAAGTCTCCCAGTCAAACTATCACTAACAGAGTAACCTCATTCATCTTTGCCAACATACAAGGACTGAAAACAAGAAAAACAATAAAGTACAGTTCATAAATGGCCTCCTCACGGAGTCAAATGCAGTATTTGGAGCTTTCACAGAAACCCATGCAGGGGAATTCTTGGACAGTGAGATCTGGATTCCAGGATATAACCTATACAGGTGTGATAGGAAAATTAGGTCACATGGAGGAGTGGGTCTGTATATTAGGAAGACCTTGTGTGCTTGGAGCTCCTTAACGTTACAAATGAGGTGGTGGAGGTACTGGGTTTAAAAATAGAGAAAATAAATTTAGTGATTATTCTATATACAAACCGCCAGATGCAACGGCTGAGGAATTCACAGAACAGATAAACAAAATAGAGAATAGCCTTGATAATTTGGAGAACCAATACTGATATTATCTTCCTAGGTGACTTCAACTTGCCTAGTCTCAGGTGGAGAATAGCAAACAATAATATTATACCAGGAAATCTATCGGACCTAACCAACCACAGATTAGAGAAACTACTAGATTCTGTGACAATTTTCACTCAGTCAGC
>WNGS01148003.1:0-32500 GCA_020271785.1 Procambarus virginalis | reverse complement strand
TATCACTTCCTTTTGTCCGGTCGTGATGGTCAAGTGGTTTAAGGCATCCCTGTACATACCAGTTGCGTTACTCCTGGGAGTATGGGTTCGAGTCACTTCTGGGGTGTGGAGTTTCAGTTGTATCTAGTCCTGGGACCATTCAGGCTGTTTGCATTTGTGTTCCTCACGTGTTGCCCCCCAAAAAATGAGGTGATTTGATAAAATGCTATGCCCAAGATAACCATCCGGTGCCGGCGGGGAAGTGGTTCATATAGCTCAGGCTATCACTTCCTTTTGTCCGGTCGTGATGGTCAAGTGGTTTAAGGCATCCCTGTACATACCAGTTGCGTTGCTCCTGGGAGTATGGTTTCGAGTCACTTCTGGGGTGTGAGTTTTCAGTTGTATCTAGTCCTGGGGACCATTCAGGCTTGTTTTGCATATATATATATATATATATATATATATATATATACTATATATTATATATAATATATATATATAATATATATATATATATATGTCGTACCTAGTAGCCAGAACTCACTTTTTGGCCTACTATGCAATGCCCGATTTGCCTAATAACCCAAGATTTTCTGAATTTATATATTTTCTCTAATTTTTTCTTATGAATGATTAAGCTACCCATTCATTATGTATGAGGTCAATTTTTTTTTAATTGGAGTTCAAATTAACGTAGATATATGACCGAACCTAACAAACCATACTAACCTAACCTAACCTATCTTTATAGGTTAGGTTAGGTTAGGTAGCCGAAAATGTTAGGTAGTTAGGTTTAGGTAGGTTAGGTTGTCGAAAAACAATTAATTCATGAAAACTTGGCCTATTAGGCAAATCGGGCCTTGCATAGTAGGCTGACAAGTGCGTTGACCAGACCACACACTAGAAGTTGAAGGGACGACGACGTTTCGGTCCGTCCTGGACCATTCTCAAGTCGCTTGTGATGAGGAGGTAGAGAACGGGAAATAAATAGGCAAGAGAGAGGTGAGGAGGAAAGTAAGGTGTAGAGAATAGTAGTAATAATGAGAACTGCAGAAGGCCTATTGGCCCATACGAGGCAGCTCCCATTATAACCACCGAAGGAAAGGTAATAGGAATAAGCAGAGGATAGCAAGGGAGTGTAGGCAGAAGACAATGAACAGAAAAAGGGGAGAAGAGAGAAAGAAAAGGAAAGAGAAAGAAAGATAAATGGAAGGGGTAAGCTTATGTTAAGTCACGTTTGTTAGAAAGATTAGAGCATTTGAGTATGTACTGTGAAAGGGAAGAGTCCACAGCAACAAAGCCAGGACTCAAGTTCATGTTGGGTACATTGTGTATACCCGCCAAACACACACCGAAACTACGACATTGGTACAACGTTCGAACAAGTTTTAACACCACCTAACCAGTTATAACAACCAATAGCAAGTTGTAACAGCGTTCTAATACGTCATAAACACGTTAAGCCAAGATGTAACAACTTTATTACAAGTTGTAACAAGCGGAAAATAGAGATAGTTTCGGTTGTGTTTCCAGGGTAAGAGCCGATTCTACAAGACGGCGTCTGTGAAGAGTAGAGGCAGGAAAGATTATTTTGGAGGAAGACCAATCAATGGGATGATTAGAATCCCTCACATGGCAGAAGAGAGCATTGTTAGTGTCTGCAGACTTAACACTTCTCTTGTGTTCTTTAAGTCTGTCATTCAGTGTACGGCCAGTTTCGCCAAAGTATTGGAGAGGACAAGATGAACAGGAAATAGAGTAGACACCAGCAGCATTAGAAGCAGGAGGAGCAGTGTGAACTAGATTGCTACGAAGTGTGTTAGTTTGTCGAAAGGCGAGTTTAATGTCAAGAGGACGAAAGGTATTGGTAAAAGTTTTGAGTTCAGATATGAAGGGAAGGCATAGTACAGTGCTACTAGTGTTGGAAGCAGGTTTAGGATGAAAGAAATTTCGTTTAGCTTGAGAGTAGGCAGAGTTGATGAAATGCAAAGGATAACCAAGGCGAGAGAATGATTTGTAGATAAAGGAAATTTCAGAATCAAGAAACTGAGGGTCGCTGATGCGTAGAGCGCGGAGGAAGAGAGAGACGAGGACACTTTTCTTAACAGAAGGAGGATGGTAGGAAAAGAAGTGAATATACATGCCACTATGCATGAGTTTACGGTAGACAGAGAAAGAGAACCCAGACACAGAGCTGTGAACATGAACATCAAGAAAAGGAAGGAGGGAATTAGATTCCCACTCAACTTTGAAATGGATAGAAGGAGCCAGATTGTTAAGAGAGGCGAGGAAAGGCTGGAAAAGATTAAGGTCATGAGGCCATAAAGCAAAAATGTCATCAACATAGCGAAGCCAGAGAGAGGGACGAGTATCAATAGAAGGAAGAAGAACAGTTTCGAAGTATTCCATGTAGAAATTAGCAAGAACAGGGGAGAGAGGGGAACCCATAGCAACACCGAAAGTTTGAGTGTAATATTTACCGTTAAAAGAGAAAGAGTTAGATTCAACACAGAGTCTAATGAGATCGAGGAAAACGTCAGTGGGAAGTGGGAGAGGAAGGAGGCCCTCTGACGCCTTCCGTCTAAGGAAAGAGAGAACGTCATCGAGCGGAACATTAGTGAACAGAGAGTCGACATCAAGACTAAGCATCTTACAAGAGGGTTGCAGGCGCAGTCTTTCTATGAAGTCCTGAGAGTGACGAAGGTGGGCAGGGGAAAAGTGCCAAGGTAAGGTGTCAGGGTTTTAGCGAGCCAGGAGGCAAGAGAATAGCTGACAGAGCCCCGTGAAGAAATGATAGGACGAAGAGGAACACCAGGTTTATGAGTCTTAGGAAGACCATAGAAATAAGGAAGAGAAGGGCAGATGACATGGAAACGCTTAATGAGATCAAAGTCAGGAGGGCAAAGACTAGAGAGCTGTCTTAGTTTGCGGTTAAAGGAAGTTTTGAGGTGATCCAAAGGGTTTGGATCGCCTGAAGTGCGTTCTGGCTACTAGGTACGACATATATATATATATATATATATATATATATATATATATATATATATATATATATATATATATATATATATATATATATATAGACGACATTGGTCTCTTTCAAAGCGTTCTGCTTTGTGAAAGACCAATGTCGTCTATGCCTTCAAATGCCCACTTGGGACTGTAAGCCCCAAAGAACTCAGTATATAGGCAAGACAACAACATCTCTTTCCAGGCGATTAACGATGCATAAGCACAGGGCTCTATCAAGGAACATATAATCTCTTCCCACAACCAAACCATCACCAGAGAAATCTTAACAAACAACACAGAAATCATTGATAGATACAGCGACAGCAGGCGGCTTGACATCTGCGAGGCACTACACATCAAGAAGTCAACACCAGCAATCAACAGCCAATTAACGCACAACTATATTCTACCCACTTCAAGACTCCGCTCCAATATAGAAACATCAAGAAATATGGGCCAATAGGCCTTCTGCAGTTCTATTGGTACCCAACTTCTACTTCTACAAATCTATACCCCGTTTTCCATGTTTTGTGTTTCACCCCACTATGGTATTACTCACCTCACCCAAATGCAGGTATAAGAGCCAATGTTTGTTTCATAAAGCATAAGTTGTGTGTAGATAAACTAAAGTCTTTGAAAATGTAATAAGTTTTACGAAACGCGCTCAAGTGTCGCGTCAGACTAGAAATAAAAATGAATTTTGGAGAATTGATTTTTCATTTGCCGTCACCAGTAAAAAGCAACATAAGGAAAATAGAGAAAATTCGTGTTAGAATTATTAATCTTACTTTTTCGGTCATATTTAATAATATATGTCTACAGGAAAGACTGCTTCCAAAATATACCAATATATATATATATATATATATATATATATATATATATATATATATATATATATATATATATATATATATATATATATATATATATATATATATATATATATATATATATATATATAATCACCCTAATCAGGGTCAGCACAATAGTAAATATAAGGTACTTAGATCCCACCCTCTGCTAGGGTCAGCACAATAATAAATAATATAATGTACACTACTGACTACTTCAAGACTAATTGAAATAATTTCTAATAAAGAAATTACTGAGTTATTTAGTCTGCATTTGTGCAAAACTCAATACAATCACAGCCTAAATTCCTACCTAATAAAGGTTGGCATAAAATTAATTAATGGTGCAGTAATGTGAATATATGTGCTGTGTTTTGGATTTTTTAGATTTTGTAATATATAAATGTGCACTTGCACACACAAGTGATAATTATAAAATATATATAGTTAATTTTGGCTTGCTAGCCACAACCTCTTATGATGGTTGATTGTGTAGACCAATTTATCAACTACACGTGACCTAGAATCACCTGACAGGTGTACACCATCTCTTGCCAGGTTTTGCTTGTATGGTCTGGCTGTAAATTGGATGTAAGTGGCATCCAATTGTACTCTTTTCCTCAGCCGAAAGTTAATATATTTGGCAGCCCTTTGGTAATATTGTGGACTTGCTCCCCAACGACTATTATTATGTGGTTGGCGAGGTTCCACTAATGTGAACACTACTGAACTGCTAACACGTTTAAATGAGGAAATTATTGCTTTAAGATGAGTAATTACCTCAGCTGGGTGTTGAGTAGGATAGATGTCATTACCACCTAAATAAATTATTGTTAGATGGTGAGGCCAATCTAACGCAGGTGTTAATGTAGAATTATTGTAGAAATTGTGAGCTGTTGCTCCTGGTGACCTGAAGCTTCTTACCTGAGTGTGATGTATAGGTCTGAGTGTTGTGGGCAACTGACTATGTCCCACTAGTGCTACCTTATACATGAGGTATAGACAGCAAAATTTATTAATTGGTATGGGTTAGGCTAACATATATGGTACACTGCTGGTAGTCACAGAAAATGAAATATGTTTAACCTAAGTTACTACACAATGTGATTAGTAATGGTTAATTAGGATAGCTTGATTCTCAGCTATCTATCCGGTTCGAAGGACCAAAATGTTGGTTTATCTGAGGCTTTGACTCAAATATAGAATTATTTAATTATAAGAATTAATATAATCGAAGGACCACTCACTTTTGAGAAAAATGGGAAAAAAATAAAAGTGATTATAAGATTGACACTATAGAACCAGTGCCTATGTATGTTAACTTATTTAACAATCACTTAAAGAGAATGAATGTACTGTATTATTAATTGATTAAAGTTAAAAGCCTCAAATATTAACATTGGGGGTTATTTCTAGAAGTTCATATATATCTAGGAACCAGTGTGGTTCATCACTAATTCATTAAAGGGTTAGTAAAAATGGCAAAATCTGAACTAGAATGTAGATTCAAAAAAATCATGAAATATTAAATAATCAATATATTGAAAGATTATTAAATCCTAAGAAATGATAAATTCAAACTCATTGAGTATTGAGCAGTGAATTATTACATTATATTATTCCTCTTGACCATCCTACTTATAAATATATATAGACATTATTAATAGCCTTATTCAAAATTTCTACGAAACAACATTTGTCTTAGCTGTAAGACAACTTCACTAGGTTCATTTTGTTACTCGTCCTCATGATCACAAGGTCCCAATAAGGAAGAAGCACCAGTGGTGAACATCATAGGTAAAGGAAGAAAAGCTTGGTACATCCTCGTCTACATGCTGCAATCAGGGAAATTTGAGTAGCATTTGATTAGGCTATGAATTATTCCAATATCCACTGAGATTGGAATTAAAAAGGAGAATCAACTAACATTGTATTATTGGTTTCCTCGTAACATAACGACAGACTACCCACAAATACATAATCCTGAATGGTGCATCAAACCAGAAAAGTATGCTTAACGTGAGCATGTGAGAACACTAACACAGACCCGAACGCGTCGGGTCAGAACGACGAGAAACGTGAACAACACTTGTCGGCCCTGCCCTCCCTCCTCCTTTATCAGCTGATCCTTGAGCTCTTGGCAACCAACAAATGATGTAGCATCCTCTGAAGGCAACAAGACCAACCTGTATTCTCTCATTTTGACCTCACTAGTGTTGCTCCCTGGAGGAAGCTGTACCCAACGTTCACTGCTACCTCATCAACGAGTCTTCCCTAGTGTTCTTGCCTACATTTATCCTGCTACCATGCATAACAAGACTGGTAAGGCCATTAAGAAAGGTAGCACACTTATCAGGAATAACCCAACTAATCAGGCGAGCACATGATTAGTTCAGCTATCTCCCCCTCTGTGGCCGCCATGGGGGGGTACCGACTCTCCCCTTGTCAACAATAACAAACAATCTCAGCTGGGCGGAGCGCCGTCTCTGACACAGGCCATGCAACTATTATGTAGCCATATGGATCAACTTAAACGAGCTGCCGCCCCTTGTTCCGACTTCAAGCGCTTTGCTGATAACCCTTGGCTCAAATTATTAACCCAAGTACATGAAGACCAAATGTCAGTAATCAAAGAGCAGTCGGCTTTAATAATGAACCTGCAAGGTTCATTATTATCTTTGCAAGGTGAAGCTGGAGCCTTACTCAAGAATAATCAAGATCTATCTACCAACGTCGACCTCCTCAAACAAGAATTAAGCTTTCTCAAGAACACAGTTACTAACTTCAAACCAGCTGAAACCACTAGAAAATAGGAAGAAATGTTACAAAAGTTTTGAGAACCATCTTAACAACCTACAACAGCAACACACCGTTACCCAAGACGAATCAGACCAACTTAAACTACTTGATTCTGTCGTTATCTCTTCACGTGATTTTCCCCAAGAAACTGATGGAGAAGAATGTGCTGCCATCGTGATCCAGGAATTGCAGGATAAGATAGTTGATCAATCCAAAAAAGTGACATCAAATCAGCTTATAGAGTGGGTATCAAATCATCTGCTACAAATAACAGGATTTGCATGAAATTAGATAGCTGCTCCCACAAGTCAGACCTTATCAGAACTGCAGTCTCTAGTAAATCTACTGTTTATGTGAATGAATGTCTGACCAGGTTCAGACAAAATCTCTTAATTAAACTGCGTGGATTCCGCAAAAATTCTCCTGCAATTAAACATTGTTTTGTGCGAGATGGTAAAATTGTAGCAAGGAAGTCTGACACTGGAAAAACCTATGTAATAACCATTGAAGCTCACCGCAATCCTTTCCTGAATGGAAATGAATTACAAATTATAGTCTCATCTAACGACTAATGTGTACTATAGCTCTGCCTTTCCATTCAAAAGGTTTTAATTTTATTTTTTTAATTGTCATCTTATTATTGTCTCTTTTTTCTTGTTTTTTACTATATTTTTTATATACCTATACTCCATTATTCCATTTGAACACTGGCTTTGCCTGTGTACTCTAGTTTAAACTTTATCATTCAGTGTACCTGAGTGTATCTACCTCATTTTGTTTTAGTGTAACTTAAGTAATTAACTATATTGTAATTATAATATTATAGTAAGTAAGTTTTTGTTTTATAGAATTATTAATTGTTATTTGATTTATATTGGTCATCTATTGAAAGTACCTTAAGCAACCTACCTCATTTTGTGTATAGTTTTATATATTCTTTTTTTTTTCTTTTTTTAATATCTAGATCTTTTTATAACTGTCTTTTTTGTTTTTTTTCAGTCAAACAGTCCTCTTATGCAAACTAATATACACCCAGACCTAAACCTCTTATCTAGTATCTATGACAATCATCATTTTAATGATCAAAATTGCAGGTATTATACAGCACATGATGTGAACAATGCTTTAACATGTAATCACAATGTTTCTGTAATTAACTTGAATGTAAGATCTCTAAGCAAACACTTTGATGATGTTAGTACCCTGATTCAAACAGTTGACAACAAATTCTCTTTTATTGTGTTTATTGCAACGTGGTTAAAAGAGGATACTACTCAACTCTTCAACATGCCTAACTACTTAGCTATTCACAACTGTCGTCCTGTACAAAGAGGTGGTGGTACTTCTCTTTACTACCACCAAGAACTGACTTCCTTAAAAGTAATTAAAACTAGAGACCCTTGTGGAGAGTATATATTTGCCTGTTTCAGAGTCAAGGGTAGTGAGGCTGTCGTGACTGTGGGAGCAGTCTACAGAATTCCTAACACTGATGTGGCTGAATTTAACTCTAACCTTAGAAATCTAATGCTAGAGAACAGACTGAATAAAAACCACTTAATTATTTCTGGCCACTTTAATATTGACCTCTGCAAGCCTGATAACCCTCCTGCTGCTACTTTCCTCAACTGTGTGAATTCCTGCTTCCTCATACCCTTAATCACTGGACCTACTAGAATCACTGATAGTACTGCCAGAGCTCTTGGTCACATCTGGACCAACATAACCTCTCCGCTTACCTCATGGATAATCACTGATAGCACTACAGATCATTACCCCACATTTCTCCTAACCAACATTCACAAAACATTTCTAGATACAAGGAAGATAAGCATTAGGCTGCACAATGAAACTTCTATAGGCAATTTTATAGCTGCTGCAGCTAATATCAACTGGGAGTCCGAATTAGGTACCATAGGGGACATCACCCTAGCAGTTCAATCATTTCTTCAAAAACTCTCAGCCTTTATAACACCCACTGTCCTATGCTAACGAAACAAGTCACAACTAAAAGGCTTAACAATCCTTGGCTTACAAAGGGGATACTTAAATCAATTAATAAAAAAAACATGACCTTGAGAAGAAGTATAGGTTAGGTATCGTCTCCAAAGAACTTTCAAAGAATTGCTCATCATTACTATCTAAAATAATTAGAAAAGCCAAAATTAAATACTACGAAGATAAATTTACTCAAACAAAGGCCAACATCAAGAAAACATGGAGCACAATTTCACAATTATTGGAATCAAAAAGATTTTAAATAACAAACCAATAATCCTGTCCAATAACGATGGTCTGCTTTCAGTCTCTGATACTGCTATTGAATTCAATAGTTTGTTCTCATCCATTGGGCCATCCCATGCTAATGATATTCTATCTTCCAGTACTAATGTTCAGGACTATCTTACGGGTAACTACCCACAGTCTCTGTACTTAACGCCCGCTAATTCCACTGATGAAAATGATGTAATCCTTTCCCTTAAGACCAAGTCTAGTGCCCTTGCGGAGATACCAACTCTAATCTACAAAAAAGCCTACAGATCTTTAGCCCCTTCCATTGCATTGCTCTACAACAAGTCACTTGAACTCCAAACTTTTCCAGATATTCTAAAAAAAAACGAAAGTAACTCCAGTTCATAAATGTGGTGATTTCACTGATGTCAACAACTTCAGACCTATATCAATTCTGCCAAACTTGTCAAAAATATTTGAAAAACTAATCTACAAGCAGTTTTACTCTTTCTAGCCAAACACAATATACTAACCTCTTGTCAATATGGCTTCAGACCCAAAAAAAGCACTAACGATGCACTTATTAGTATGATTAACTTGATACATGCAGCTCTTGATAAAAAGGAGTTCCCTGTTGTGTTATTTGTGAACCTACGTAAGGCTTTTGACATGTCAACCACCAAAACCTTCTTCTTAAATTACATCATTATGGAGTCAGAGGTCACTCCCTGCAATACCTTCAGTCCTACCTTACTGACAGGCTCCAGTATGTTTCTGTGAATAATTCCATTTCTCCGACACTACCTATAAACATGGTGTTCCACAGGGCAGCATACTTGGCCCTCTCCTCTTTCTCATCTACATTAATGACCTTCCAAATGCCTCTCAACACCTCAAACCAATCTTATTTGCTGATGACACAACTTTCATTTTCTCCAGTCCTGACCCTCTTGCTCTAAATGTCACTGTGAATACTGAACTAAATAAAGTCCATCTTTGGCTAACTGCTAACAAACTCACCCTTAACATTGACAAAACTTTCTATATTTTGTTTGGTAATAAATCCTCAAATGAAATTAATCTAAGAATAAACAATATACAAATCAGTAGTAAAGTTGATGGTAAATTCCTTGGTGTCCTCATCGATAACAAGCTGAATTTCCAGGGACACATTCTAAATATAGCAAAAAAAGTTTCTAAAACTGTTGGCATTCTTTCTAAGATCAGATATTATGTTCCTCGCCCTGCCCTGGTGACACTCTATTACTCTCTCATCTATCCTTATCTCAACTATGGTATTTGTGCTTGGGGTTCTACTACCCAAAATCATTTACGTCCTCTAATTACCCAACACAAAGCTGCTATTAGAACAATATCTAACTCTGGCCCCAGACAGCACTCGGTACCCTTACTCAAATCTCTGAATATGTTAGATATTAAGTCACTGCACATCCTCTCTTGTGTACTCTATATATTTAAAACTCTGAATTGTAATGTCAATCCTGACCTTCAACGTTTCCTAGAAGGTTGTAACAGAACTCATGGGCACCACACCAGAAACAAATACTATTGATATTCCAAGAGTACGACTTAATCAAACTAGGAATGCTCTACAAATCAAGGGACTCAGAGTGAGGAATGACCTTCCCAATCATGTCAAAGATTGTACCTCTCTCAACCAGTTTAAGATGAAAACTATGCACTACCTAATTAACTCCATGTAACCTACCTTACTTCTAAATGTCAACCCATGTCTTACTATTTAAAAAAAAAGCTGTTTGTTGACCATCTTGTATATTGGCTATTTTCTACCATGTTTCCTCCTTTTTTAATCTTTTATTATTTTTTCTTTCAACGCAATTTATACTTTAAGCTCAATTACTATTAAGTTTTAGTCTAAGTGCTTTTTTCCCCACCTCACCCAAAACGCTATGCGTACTAGTGGCTTGAGGTATTGTATGTACTACCTCTAACTTTAAATCAAACAGATTGTTTGTACTGTAACCCTGCAACTATGTATGTACTCTTCCTAAATAAATTATTATTATTATTATTTATACTAAGGCCTGCCGATATCGCGTCTGCCAGTCCCTGACGTTCACTGCTGTGTACGTGTGATTACGGGCTGTGACTATAATTGTTGATGCGTAATTAAACAGTTGAGTACTATAGACGAGGTGATGGTATTAAATGGCTGCCGACTGTGGAGGCACGTGTGCACCCCGCGACGCCTTGTGTTTGAATCCCGCCTCCTTCCTCCCACCAAGCTCGGTCCCGCATGCGCAGAGACGCTCACAGCGATCCCGGACGTTAACGATTTCGGTTTATTATTAATTATTTGGGAATCGGAAAGAGTACAATCTAAACTATAATCACCAATAATAATTGGATAATAATACCTTTTCTCGTAAGGCAACCGATCTAATTAACATTGCACAAATTGAACGAGAAGGGTTGACATGTTTTTACTTTACGTCACAGTAATATTTTACTGGAATAATTAATTTGGTTAAATACCCGAGCTCAGTACGCATAAGCATGCAAAATGGTTATTTCCTTCATAAAGAACAATAATTTTAGAAAGAAAGAGTAATTAACTGAACTCTATATTTCTCCAATATGTGTGGGAGATTTCATGTTTAAGCCTGCAATCGACGCTTGGAGTCATGATGGCTGGGAATTTTCTGTTTAAATTATGCCTTACTATGGAAACGCTAACGCTGTTAATTCTACGTGTTAGTGTTATTAGTAAATATTAATATCAAGAGTTAAGGGAGAATAATGTGTTGGTTATTTCCAACAATCTCTACCCATGGTGTCACACCACCAACCAACCCCCAAACCCATGCCATTGAATCAGACCCCCCACACTGTCTCCCATCTGCCTTCCCCTTCAGGCACTCCAGCCGCCCACACTGCCACTGCCCCATCAGCTGACCCCCAGAAGGTTGTCACTCCGGTTGGTGTCAAAGCAATATTAAACTATATGATACAAACTCACCCAATCGTCCAACAAATATTGAAAAATCAAGCGGAACTTGAGAAAGCCATCTGCCAGATTAAGACGACGCACGAACAAATCCTCAACATCTTGCAACAGCAGAGTCCATCAAGTGGAGGTCCTGCAAGCCAGAGCCTGGTGCAAGATGATGCAACACATGCTGCCGAGGTGCGTCAGCAGACACAACTAGGACACCAGCACATCAGCGCACGCAGTAACACCAGTGTACACAGTAAAATCAGTATACACAGTAACATCAGTACACACAGTAACACCAGTACACACAGTAACACCAGTACACACAGTAACACCAGTACACACAGTAACACCAGTACACACAGTAACACCAGTACACACAGTAACACCAGTACACACAGTAACACCAGTGCACACAATAACACCAGTACACACAGTAACACCAGTACACATAGTAACACCATTACACAGAGTAACACCAGTACACACAGTAACATCAGTACATTTGCCCCAGTCCAAAATGAAAATAATGAAATGAAGATGAGAAACCCATGGTTTAATCAGAGATGTAGGCTAGTTAAGCAGCAAAATAAAAGGGCGTGGAGAAACTATAGGAATAACAGAACACTTAAGAGTAGAGAAAGATACCAGAGTGCCAGGAATGAATATGTCAGGTTGAGAAGAGAGGCAAAAAGACAATACGATAATGACATCGCAAGCAAGGCAAAGACTCAGCCTAAATTGCTTCACAGCAACATTAGGAGAAAAACAATAGTAATGGAACAGGTTATGAAATTAAGCATAAGGGCAGAAAGATTTACTACAAACGACAAGGAAGTGTGTGAGGAACTAAATAAGATAATCCAGGAGGTCTTCACCTTCGAGCAAGGAGATATTCCAGAGATAAGAGAGGGAATTGTTAACCAGGAACCACTGGAAGAGTTTGAGAATTCCAGCAGGGAAGTAAGGAAGTGTTTACTAGAGTTAAATGTGACAAAGGCTATAGGCCCAGATGGAATCTCCCCTTGGATACTAAAGGAAGGAGCAGAGTGGCAGGAGTGCCTGCTACTCTCCATAGTGTATAACAAATCACTGGCAACAGGGGAACTGCCAGAAATTTGGAAAGCAGCTAACATATTCCCGATATACAAGAAAGGGGATAGACAGGAGGCACTGAACTACAGGCCAGAGTCCCTAACCTGCATACCATGCAAGCTGATGAAGAAGATTGTGCAAAGAAAGCTAGTGGAACATCTGGATTGAAAGAACTTTGTAACACAGCATCAACATGGGTTCAGGGATGGCAGATCCTGTCTCACAGAGTTACTTGAATTCTACGACCAGGCAAGAAAGAAAAGGGTGGGCAGACTGCATATTTTTGGATTGCCAGAAAGGTTTTGATACAGTACCACACAAGAGGCTAGTGAAAAAAAACTGGAGATGCAGGCTGTAGTGAAAGGGAAAGTATTCCAATGGATATAGGAGTACCTAAGCAACAGGAGACAACGAGTCAATGTGAGGGGTGAGGTCTCAGATTGGCGAGATGTTACAAGTGGAGTCCCGCAGGGGTCAGTCCTTGGACCTATACTGCTTCTGATTTATGTAAATGATCTCCCAGAAGGTATAGACTCGTTTCTCTCAATGTTTGCTGATGATGCAAAAATTATGAGGAGAATTGAAACAGTGGATGATAGTATGAGGCTACAAGATTACCTAGACAGACTGAGTGAATGGTCCAACAAGTGGCTGTTGAAGTTCAACCCGAGTAAATGCAAAGTAATGAAACTAGGCGGTGGAAACAGGAGGCCAGACACAGGATACAGAATTGGAGATGAAGTACTTAAAGAAACGGACAGAGAAAAAGATCTAGGAGTTGATATCACACCAAACCTGTCTCCTGAAGCCCACATAAAAAGAACAACGTCTGCGGCATATGCAAGGCTGGCTAACATCAGAACAGCCTTCAGGAACCTGTGTAAGGAATCATTCAGAATCTTGTATACCACATATTTAAGACCAATCCTGGAGTATGCGGCCCAAGTATGGAGCCCGTACCTTGTCAACCACAAGACGAAGCTGGAAAAGTTCAGAGGTACGCCACTAGACTAGTCCCAGAACTAAGAGGCATGAGTTACGAGGAAAAGCATCTGGAAATGTACCTTACGACACTGGAAGAAGAGAGTAAGGGGAGACATGATCACAACCTACAAAATCCTCAGGGGAATCGACCGGGTCGACAAGGATAAACTATTCAACACTGGTGGTATGCGAACAAGGGGACACAGGTGGAAACTGAGTACCCACATGAGCCACAGGGACGTTAGAAAGAACTTTTTCAGTGTCAGAGTAGTTAACAGGTGGAATGCATTAGGCAGTGGTGTGGTGGAGGCTGACTCCATACACAGTTTTAAATGTAGATATGATAGAGCCCAGAAGGCTCAGGAATCTGTACACCAGTTGATTGACAGTTGAGAGGCGGGACCAAAGAGCCAAAGCTGAACCCCCGCAAGCACAAATAGGTGAGTACAAATAGGTGAGTACACAGTAACATCAGTACACACAGTAACACTAGTACACACAGTAACACCAGTACACACAGTAACATCAGTACATACAGTAACACCAGTACACAGAGTACTGGTGTATTGTGTGTACACAGAAATGGTGTACACTGTCACATCAGTACACACAGTAACCCCCAGTACACACAGTAACACCAGTAAACGCAGTAACACCATTGCACACAGTAACACCAGTACACACAGTAACACTAGTACACAGGTGCAGGATGAACTAAAGGCAGCAAAGGAGGAGATAAGATGCCTGAAGGAGACTTCTCCACAATACCAGAGACAAACCGTGCCTGGGGGAGACAGGAATGCTACTGTGGAGGGGACCTCCACATCTCAGCTCTCATTTGCTGAAATGCTTAAAAAGAGCCCTGAAGCTAGGTCTGCAGTTAAGGAAGTTGCCATTGAAGTGGCTTCTTCTCAGGAAGCAGCTAGATGTACTAGCCGGCTGATAGAGAGAAAAAGAGCAGTAGTAGTAGCAGGCTTTAAAGAGCAAACAGGGACCAGACCAAAGGGGCAGAGAGACAAGGAAAAACACATAGTTACCGAGATCCTTAAAGAGGTAAGGATGGAGGGAACTGAACAAAATGTTGAAAAGGTTTTCAGGCTTGGAAAGTACAGCAAGGACAGAGACCGATTGATAAAGGTGGTATTCATGAGCGAAATTATGAAAGAGGAACTGTTAGCAAGGAAGAGCGGTCTAGCAAATGTAGAGAAGTTCAAAAAAGTATTCCTGCAGAGGGATATGACAAGGGAAGAGAGAAAGCAGGCAGCAGACGCGTGGAAGGAGCGCAGGGAGAGAGAAAGGAATCAGGGAGCCACAACCCTGATCCCTACAATCCCAGAGGGGAGTGGGGAACCCTCCTCAAACAGTGCAATAGCCACAGGGAGTTTAACACCACTCCCACATTCTACCCAACAGACACCCTACCTGCCCCATCCCTTGTCAGCCCCCACCAAGTACCCACCTAAGGCACCCTCCCCCCACCCACCCCCTCCTCTCACTCACCCCCCCTCCTCCCACTCCCCTCCTCCCAGGACCTCCCTTCTCCCCCATCCCCCAAGCCCTCCCTTCTCCCACATGCCCTCCCATCTCTCCCACCCACAAGCCCTCCGTTCTCCCCCGCCCCCCTAAGCCCCTCACTCTCCCCCACCCCACCTAAGCCTTCCCCTCTCCACCACTCCCCAAAACCCTCCCCTCTTCCTCACCCACCTCAGCCTTCCCTTTCCCCCCACGCCCCCCAAGCCCTCCCCCCTTTACTGCCCCCCAAACCCCCCCCCTCTCCCCCATCCCTCCCCCCCCCTATCACCCCCTCAACCCTCCCCCTCTCCCCCACCCCCCCCCCCCCCCCCCTCCCCCACCCCCCTACCCTCCCCCTCCCCCCACCCCCCCAAGCCCTTCCTCCTCCACCAGTCTCCCCATACCAGATCCTCCAAGCTCCCACTCACCCCAGACCCCACAGGTCCCCCCCAGAGGAGAAGCAGAAGAGAGTCAGTTTCAGGGTAATGTACTCGAACATAGATGGGATCACAAGCAAGACAAGTGAACTAAGGGAAAGAGCACAAGAAGTGAACCCAGATGTAATCGGACTCACTGAAACAAAACTCTCTGGAATCATAACGAATGCCGTGTTTCCCCAGGAGTACACTGTAATAAGGAAAGAGAGGAAGGTAGGGAAGAAGGCGGAGTGGCCCTACTCATGAGAAAGGAATGGAGTTTTAAGGAGATGGCTATCCCGGGCTGTGAGGGTTTCAGAGACTACATAGCAGGCACCATGACAATGGGAGGACCAAGAATAGTAGTAGCAGTAATATATAACCCTCCACCAAATGACAGAAGACCCAGTCAAGAGTACGAAAACAAATACATGGCAGTTAACACTATAATTGAGAGGGCAGTCTCTGCTGCCTGTAGAAATAGATCTCACCTGGTCATCATGGGGGACTTCAATCACGGAAGGATTGACTGGGAGAACAAGGAACCGCATGGAGGCGAGGATACGTGGAGAGCCAAACTACTGGAGGTGGTGACTAGAAACTTTTTAACCCAGCATGTCAGAGAACCCACAAGGATGAGAGGAAATGACGAACCAGCGAGACTCGACCTGGTCTTCACCCTGAACGACTCTGACATAAGAGAAATCGGTTTTGAGGCCCCAGTAGGAATGAGCGACCACAGTGTATTGGTGTTTGAGTACCTGATTGAAGAAGGGTTATTGAACTCGAGGAGGGATACCGAAACCAAAAGGTTAGCATACCGAAAGGGAAACTATGAGGAGATAAGAAAATTCCTAACAGATATAGCATGGGAAACAGAGCTCAGGGAAAAGACGGCCCAAGATATGATGGACTACATCACGCAAAAGTGCAAGGACGCAGCAAACAAGTTTGTCCCAGCCCAAAAGGAAAACAGTGAAATGAAGATGAGAAACCCATGGTTTAATCAGAGATGTAGGCTAGCTAAGCAGCAAAGTAAAAGGGCATGGAGAAACTATAGAATAACAGGACACTGGAGAGCAGAGAAAGATACCAGAATGCCAGGAATGAATATGTCAGGATGAGAAGAGAGGCAGAAAGACAATACGAAAATGACATCGCAAGCAAGGCAAAGACTCAGCCTAAATTGCTGCATAGCCACATCAGGAGAAAAACAACAGTAAAGGAACAGGTTATGAAATTAAGGATAGGGGCAGAAGGATTCACTACAAACGACAAGGAAGTGTGTGAGGAACTGAATAAGAAATTCCAGGAGGTCTTCACCTTAGAGCAAGGAGAAATCCCAGAGATAAGAGAAGGAATAGCTAACCAGGAACCACTGGAAGAGTTTGAGATTACCAGCGGGGAAGTAAGGAAGTGTTTACTAGAGTTGGATGTGACAAAGGCTATAGGCCCAGATGGAATCTCCCCTTGGATACTAAAGGAAGGAGCAGAAGAACTGTGCCTACCACTCTTCATAGTGTATAACAAATCACTGGCAACAGGGGAACTGCCAGAACTTTGGAAAGCAGCTAATGTAGTCCCGATATACAAGAAAGGGGATAGACAGGAGGCACTGAATTACAGGCCAGTGTCCCTAACCTGCATACCATGCAAGATGATGGAGAAGAATGTGCGAAGAAAGCTAGTGGAGCACCTGGAGCGAAAGAACTTTGTAACATAGCATCAACATGGGTTCAGGGATGGCAGATCCTGTCTCACAGGGTTACTTGAATTCTACGACCAGGCAAGAAAGAGAAGGGTGGGCAGACTGCATATTTTTGGATTGTCAGAAAGCCTTTGATACAGTGTCACACAAGAGGCTAGTGAAAAAACTGGAGATGCAGGCTGGAGTGAAAGGGAAGGTACTCCATTGGATATAGGAGTACCTAAGCAACAGGAGACAACGAGTCAGTGTGAGGGGTGAGGTCTCAGATTGGCGAGACGTTACGAATGGAGTCCCGCAGGGATCAGTCCTTGGACCTATACTGTTTCTGATATACGTAAATGATCTCCCAGAGGGTATAGAATCGTTTCTCTCAATGTTTGCCGATGATGCAAAAATTATGAGGAGGATTGAAACTGAGGACGATAGTAGGAGGCTACAAGATGACCTAGACAGACTGAATGAATGGTCCAATAAATGGCTGTTGAAGTTCAACCCGAGTAAATGCAAAGTAATGAAACTAGGCAGTGGGAACAGGAGGCCAGACACAGGATACAGAATAGGAGATGAAGTACTTAATGAAACGAACAGAGAGAAAGATCTAGGAGTTGATATCACACCAAACCTGTCTCCTGAAGCCCACATAAAAAGAATAACGTCTGCGGCGTATGCGAGGCTGGCTAACATTCAGGAACCTGTGTAAGGAATCATTCAGAATCTTGTACACCACATATGTAAGACCAATCCTGAAGTATGCGGCCCCAGCAAGGAGCCCGTACCTTGTCAAGCACAAGACGAAGCTGGAAAAAGTCCAAAGGTATGCCACTAGACTAGTCCCAGAACTAAGAGGCATGACTTACGAGTAAAGGCTGAGGGAAATGCACCTTACGACATTGGAAGACAGAAGAGTAAGGGGAGACATGATCACAACCTACAAAATCCTCAGAGGAATCGACCGGGTAAACAAGGATAAACTATTCAACACTGGTGGGACGCGAACAAGGGGACACAGGTGGAAACTGAGTACCCACATGAGCCACAGAGACGTTAGAAGGAACTTTTTCAGTGTCAGAGTAGTTAATGGATGGAATGCATTAGGCAGTGATGTGGTGGAGGCTGACTCCTTACACAGCTTCAAATATAGATATGACAGATCCCAGTAGGCTCAGGAAACTGTACACCAGTTGATTGACAGTTGAGAGGCGGGACCAAAGAGCCAAAGCTCAACCCCCGCAAGCACACATAGGTGAGTACACAGTAACACCAGTACACACAGTAACACCTAAAAATACAGGCTCACCTTAGCACGTGCTACTTGGAACTTTTAATTCCAGGTAGCAAATCTTTAACAACAACAACAAAGTAACACCAGTGACACCAGTACACACAGTAAGTTCAGTACACACAATAACACCAGTGCACACAGTAACACCAATACACACAGTAACACCTATACACACAGTAACGCCAGTACACACAGTAACACCAGTACACACAGTAACACCAGTACACACAGTAACACCAGTACACACAGTAACACCAGCACACACAGTAACACCAGTACACACAGTAACACCTATACACACAGTAACACCAGTGCACACAGTAACACCAGTACACATAGTAACACCAGTACACACAGTAACACCAGTACACACAGTAACACCAGTACACACAGTAACACCTATACACACAGTAACACCAGTACACACAGTAATGCCAGTACACACAGTAGCACCAGTACACACAGTAACACCAGTACACACAGTAACACCAGTACACACAGTAACACCAGTACACACAGTAACACCAGTACACACAGTAACACCTATACACACAGTAACACCAGTACACACAGTAACGCCAGTACACACAGTAACACCTATACACACAGTAACACCTATACACACAGTAACACCAGTACACACAGTAACTCCTATACACACAGTAACGCCAGTACACACAGTACACGCCAGTACATAAGACAGGACAGAGATGGTTGGGCAGACTGCATATTTCTGGACTGCCAAAAAGCCTTTGATACAGTACCGCACATGAGACTGCTATTCAAACTCGAGAGACAGGCGGGGGTAGGGGGAAAGGTCCTAGCATGGATAAGGAACTACCTAACAGGAAGGAGCCAAAGAGTTACGGTAAGGGGCGAGAAGTCGGACTGGCGAACAGTAACAAGTGGAGTACCACAAGGATCGGTGCTGGGACCAATTCTATTTCTTGTATATGTTAACGACATGTTTACGGGTGTAGAGTCCTACATGTCGATGTTTGCGGATGACGCAAAGTTGATGAGAAGAGTTGTGACAGATGAGGATTGCAGGATCCTCCAAGAGGACCTGAACAGGTTGCAGAGATGGTCAGAGAAATGGCTACTGGAATTCAACACGAGCAAATGTAAAGTTATGGAAATGGGACTAGGAGATAGGAGACCAAAGGGACAGTATACAATGAAGGGGAACAGCCTACCTGTGACGACGCGCGAAAGAGACCTGGGTGTGGACGTAACACCTAATCTCCTGAGGCACATATAAATAGGATAACGACAGCAGCGTACTCTACACTGGCAAAAGTTAGAACATCATTCAGAAACCTAAGTAAGGAGGCATTTAGGGCTCTTTACACTGCCTACGTGAGGCCAGTCTTAGAGTATGCCGCCTCATCATGGAGTCCCCATCTAAAGAAGCACATAATGAAACTGGAAAAGGTTCAGAGGTTTGCAACGAGACTCGTCCCAGAGCTACGAGGGATGGGGTATGAGGAGCGCCTGGGGGAACTATGCCTTACGACACTAGAAAGAAGAAGGGAGAGGGGGGACATGATAGGAACGTATAAAATACTCAGAGGGATTGACAGAGTGGACATAGACGAAATGTTCACACGGAATAGTAACAGAACGAGGGGACATGGATGGAAGTTAGAAACTCAGATGAGTCACAGAGATGTTAGGAAGTTTTCTTTTAGCGTGAGAGTAGTGGGAAAATGGAATGCACTTAAGGAACAGGTTGTGGAAGCCAATACTATTCATAATTTTAAAACCAGGTATGATAGGGAAATGGGATAGGAGTCATTGCTGTACACAACTGATGCTCGAAAGGCGGGATCCAAGAGTCAATGCTCGATCCTGCAGACACATATAGGTGAGTACATATAGGTGAGTACACAGTAACACCAGTACACACAGTAACACCAGTACACACAGTAACACCTATACACACAGTAACACCTATACACACAGTAACACCAGTACACACAGTAACACCTATACACACAGTAACACCTATACACACAGTAACACCTATACACACAGTACACACAGTAACGCCAGTACACACAGTAACGCCAGTACACACAGTAACACCTATACACACAGTAACACCAGTACACACAGTAACACCTATACACACAGTAACACCAGTACACACAGTAACACCAGTAAACACAGTAACACCAGTACACACAGTAACACCTATACACACAGTAACACCTATACACACAGTAACACCAGTGCACACAGTAACACCAGTACACACAGTAACACCTATACACACAGTAACACCAGTACACACAGTAACACCAGTAAACACAGTAACACCAGTACACACAGTAACACCTATACACACAGTAACACCAGTACACACAGTAACACCTATACACACAGCAACACCAGTGCACACAGTAACACCAGTACACACAGTAACACCAGTACACACAGTAACACCTATACACACAGTAACACCAGTGCACACAGTAACACCAGTACACACAGTAACACCTATACACACAGTAACACCAGTACACACAGTAACACCTATACACACAGTAGCACCAGTACACACAGTAACACCAGTACACACAGTAACTCCAGTACACACAGCAACACCAGTACACACAGTATCACCAATGCACACAGTAACACCAGTACAAACAGTAACACCTATACACACAGTAACACCAGTACACACAGTAACACCAGTACACACAGCCTCGTAGCCTGGTGGATAGCGCGCAGGACTCGTAATTCTGTGGCGCGGGTTCGATTCCCGCACAAGGCAGAAACAAATGGACAAAGTTTCTTTAACCCTAAATGCCCCTGTTACATAGCAATAAATAGGTACCTGGGAGTTAGTCAGCTGTCACAGCTGCTTCCTGGGGTGTGTGTGTGTGTGGTGTGAAAAAAAAGCAGTTAGTAAACAGTTGATTGACAGTTGAGAGGCGGGCCGAAAGAGCAAATCTCAACCCCCGCAAACACAACTAGGTGAATACACAGTAACACCAGTACACATGTTATAAATTTAACAGCTGTTATGGGGGGTATTGCGTATTATGGAGGAGGGCCAGCAGTTAGAATCAAGATGTATCAGAGTTAGTGGCACAAATAGGCCCGGCCCCCAAGGAACATAGGTTCCTGTTTATGCTTTAATGTTTTTGAACAGATCTGTCGTCTGGGATACAATCATCTACGCCACTACAGCAGGAGTAATGAATACACCTCAAAAACTAACTTATTTATTAAACCCTCTTAACAACCCCCCATATACAATAAATAACAATAACAATAACTACTTTACCACACTATCTTACTTTAAAAGCCTTGGTCCACGTAGGCAGGATACAAGGTTTTACAATTAGGGCAAGCTAGGGTAAAGTTTCCTAGTGAAGAACTTGAAAGCTTGAGGCAGCTTGAGTTAGTAAGCCCACGGGGTACCCTAACACAACACAACACTTAGGGATACCCACAACACTGGTTTATACTACACAATATCTACACAAGTCTGCCAAGCCTAGCAGTTAGCACGGTTACACATAAAGGTACTTGACTTTGTAGTTACAGGATTAAGATAAGGGAAAGAAGGAGGAGGAGAATCAAGGCAGAGCCCCCACAGGAAGTTGTTGACACCACACAGTCTGAACAGAGAAGAAGGACCCAGCATCCAGTCGCAGAGCTCCCGAGTTGTTGCTGTGGTTGCCGGGAAGAGCCTAATTGATCGTGCAGCTTATACACATTACAAATCTTCACCGAAGTACAACACTGTTTACTTTACTCGTTCTAAGGATAGTTAATAATTACTTCACTGTTATACTTAATCCACAACAAGCTCATGAGTCTGAATGTTCTGTGTGAACAAGATTCGTCTTACGTCTGGCAAGGAAGATAGGAACGCGCATCAACAAGTGCACCAAATAATGTAAACTGAATTATTTAGAGCTCAATTTGACCTCTGGTTTCCACTGAGGAACCCAGGGTCATAACACTCCTCCCCCTTCAGAGAAAAAAAATGTGGCTACTGGAATAGTAGTCATATTTTTTTGTAAGAGTATACAGAGAATAAAAAGGAAAATCTATGCCATTAAAGAAAATCAACCAAAAACAAAAATTTCTCTGCAAGAAAAAGCACAAAGGAATTCTCTGAGAGAAAAAGCACATATAAAAAAACGGGGAAGTAATAAATTTGACACGGAATATTTAATGTCACAGGAGAACCTAAAAAAAATAATTAAAGCATTTTAGTTGGTATATGGCTTCCTGTGGCTCAGATGAATGTTACTCAGGTAACCGGGACAAAGCGTCGGCTATCACATTGAGCCGGCCCGGTAGGTGGGTAATGGAAAGACTGAAGTCCTGTAGGTACAATGCCCACCTGAGGATGCGTTTATTTTTCGCCTTCATCTGGTTTAAGAACACTAGTGGGTTATGGTCCATGTACACTTCCACTATATTAGTTGTGAGGTATACTTCAAACTTTTTACATGTTAACACTAGCGCCAACGCCTCTTTTTCTACCACTGAATAATTGCATTGTGCCTTGTCAAATTTCACAGAGTAATAGTATACTGGGTGGTCCACTTCATCATCCCCAGTTTGCAACAACACTGCACCAGCACTCGAGTCAGATGCGTCAACATGAATTTTAAACGATTGGTCGAACCTTAGACTAGCAAGCACTGGGGCAGAAGCTAAGATCAATTTCAAATTTTTAAACGCCTCTGCACAGTCTGATGACCACTTAAATTTAACGGCCTTCTGCAACATGTCTGTGAGAGGAGCGGCAACACTGGAAAGGTTCTGACAAAAGTGTCGATAGTACGCACACATACCGATAAACCTTTGAACGTCCTTTTTAGAACGGAGCACTGGATACTCCAGAATGGCACTGATTTTATCTTGCCGAGGTATCACTTTTCCTTGGCCCACTTCATAACCGAGGTACGTCACTGTGCCTTGGCCAAAATGACACTTTTTTGCATTTAGAGTTAAGTTTGCACTTTTTAGAACTGTGAACAACTAGCATAACCTAGCTATGTGGTCAGTCCAATTACTATCAAAAAACACAATGTCATCTAGATACGCCTGACAATTTGGCACATTAGCGAGCAGAGAGTTCATTAACCTCTGGAATGTGGCAGGGGCATTACGCAAGCTGAACGGTAACACTTGATACTCAAAGACAGCATCGGGTGTTACAAACACAGTTAGTTGTTTGGTACGTTCAGTGAGCGGGATCTGATAATAACCCCTTGAGAGGTTGAATTTCGATACGTACACAGCGTTTCCGATCTCGTCGATGCAGTCTTCGAGGAGGGGCAGCAAATAGGCATCCACAATGGTCACCTTGTTGAGCTGCCAATAGTCAGTGCATAATCGCCAGGAGTTGTCTTCCTGGACCAAAAGGCAGGGCGAGCACCAAGAGCCCTGGCTTGGCCGGATGAGGCCGTGCTGGAGCAGGAAGTCGACCTCTTTCCATACGATGGCCTTCTTTTCTGAACTCATCCGATAGGGTTGAAGGCAAATGGGGGTGTAGTCCGCCAACTTGACATTATGGTAAATGGCATCAATCTGGGTCGGGACCTCCCCGAACAGGCTGGAGAATTCGTCAAGCAACGACTGCACCTCTTTACGTTGGGCCATCTGCAAATGGGACAGTCCCTCCACAGCATTCACAGAACTAGAATTATTGAGAATTAGATTAGTTGGGTTCCAAGAACAATCATCCCCTCCCTCACTGGAAAAGGAAACATTGGTTAGTGTGATGGGCCTGGGGCCCTGGAACTTCTTCAGCCAGTTCAAGTGTACGAGCATCACCTGGTTACGCTTGTCAGAGTGCCTCACTTTGTACGTGAGGTCCCCAGCCTTTTCTGTCACAATATAGAGGCCTTCGTACTTGTGGGACATAGTGTTCCCTACTCGAGGCTTTAATACCAAGACAGGGGTCACCAGGCTGAAATACCCGCAACTTAGCCTTAGCATTGTGTCGTTCTTTCACATTTTCTTGGGCCTTCCTAAGATACTTTAGTGGAGCCGCCTTGCAGTCCTTGAGTCTCTGGTGGTGTTGCGCAAAGAAAGCCGAACCTTTGGTCAACATTACGTTCCCTAACAGATTCTCCTGTAACATTTGCAAGCGTCCACGAACTTTATGCCCAAAGACTAACTCAAAAGGAGAACAACCCAGTGAACTTTGTAACCCCTCTCGAGCAGCAAACAAAACTTAAGGCAAGTTCTCATCCCAGAAGTTGTGGGAACTCTCGCACGATGTCTTCGACATCTGCTTCAGAGTTAGATGGAACCACTCAATTACCCCCTGACTCTGTGGATGGTATGGGCAGGAAACCTTATGAGTTATTCCATGGTCCTTACAGAATTGTTAAAAAAATATCAGACTTAAAATTAGTACCATTGTTAGTTTGCACGACCCGAGGCAGTCCAAAAGCAGAAAAAAATTGCAACATACGAGCAACAACAGTCTTTGCTCGGATGTTCCTTACAGCAAAAGCCTCTGGGTAACGGGTCGTGATATACATCATCGGCATTAGGTAAATATTACCAGACTTAGTTCTAGGTAATGTTCCAACACAGTCCATTACCACATGAGAAAATGGTTCCTCCGGCACGAGAATAGGCCTTAGAGGAGCTTTAGGTGGTGTCTGGTTTGGTTTCCCAACAAGCTGATAAGCAATACATGAATTACAAAATTTTGCCACATCGCTTTTCAGCTTGGGCCAAAAAAAAATATTTAAAAATTTAGTGATAAGTAATATTAATACCTTAATATCCTCCCATAGGATCATCATGGGCAGCTGACAAAACTCTTTCTCTATAGCAGGTCGGCAACATAACCTGGTGGATTACCTCCCACTCATTTGACAAGGGAGCATTCTGTGGTCTCCATTTTCTCATCAAAATCTGATCATTGTAGTAAGGGTATTGGTAAGGGATGGTAGTAAGTTGTAATGGGGGGGTTTTGAGTATTATGGAGAACAGACAGCAATTAGAACCAAGATGTATCAGAGTTATTGGAACAAATAGGCCCGGCCCCCAAGGAACATAGGTTCCTGTTTATGCTTTACGGTTTTTGAACAGATCTGTCGTCTGGGATGCAATCATCTATGCCACTACAACAGGAGTAATGGATACACCTCAAAAACTAACTTATTTATTAAACCCTCTTAACAACCCCCCATATACATTAAATAACAATAATAATAACTACTTTACCACACTATCTTACTTTAAAAACCTTGGTCCACGTAGGCAGGATACAAGGTTTTACAATTAGGGCAAGCTAGGGTAAAGTCTACTAGTGAAGAACTTGAAAGCTTGAGGAAGCTTAGGGTAGTAAGCCCCATGTAGTACCCTAACACAACACAACACTTAGGGATACCCAAAACACTGGCTTACACTACACAACATCTACACAAGTCTGCCAAGCCTAGCAGTTAGCACAGTGTTGCGGTGGTGGATTGGGTGGTATTATTGCTGACAGACCACCCAACCCACAACTCGAAAAATGCTAATATTTCACTAGGAGATCACACTAGGCACTTCTGGCTCTTGGAGAGGGGCTCAACGTCACACGTTTAGGGGATGCGGCTCCAACACGCAGCCTCGTTGTGACTCCCACACACCCACAGCACACACCCCACTCGAGCCGCTGTGACTCCCCACTCTCTCCTTATGGGATATGATCTCCTCAATCCCCTTTGACTCACTAGATTTCCGTCTTACCCTGTCCACAGCAGTGGTTCCTGCTTCTCTCTCTCTCACTCTCGTTCTGTACTATTTCCTGGGAAGCCTCACTAGGACAAGGGCAAACACCAGCAAATTTGAATACATTTACTGGACGAAGCACATACACAATACACACACATATAATAATAATGAATCCTATACTCTATACTATTATAATCAGGTTGCACTCCAACACCGTCAGGACTCTATCATCAGCTTGTCAAGAGGTACCCTATCTCCTGGTATTACAAAGTATTACCTACATCCTCAGGTAGATCAAGTCTCACAATATAATGTTACACTTTCAACAAGAGAATATTTACATATAAATGTCTATGAACATGTACCAGGAAAATCAGCATGTAAATGCAATAACATATATATATATATATATATATATATATATATATATATATATAATATATATATATATATATATATATATATCACTAAGAACTCTTTGACCCAGCCAGGATTCGAACCCATGCCGTCCAGGATCACCCCTAAACGTACACAGTACCGTGACCACCGCACCAATGATCGATATATGGCTTGCGCGTTCATGCAGCTTTCTCACATATATATATATATATATATATATATATATATATATATATATATATATATATATATATATATATATATATATATATATATATATATATATATATATTAGTATAAATGCTCCATGACACACAACAAATCAATCGATCACTCTATCAGTCCTAGAATACATCTGTAGGTAATCCTGCCTACGACCGTAACGCTAAACTTCAGTATACACTCTTTGTGGTACAAAAAATGGCAAACGCTCACTCACCTCTTATTGCGTCTTGCACTCTCATGACAAACACTCTCGCCTCCATACAAGTGATCATTTAGAACTAGTTCACTACCCTGATATCTTCAGGTTCTTCCGGGCTTAACCACCAGGATCCTCTGCAGCTCCTCCAGGCTGCTATCATGAAGTTTCCTTGGACAACTACGGTGCTTCTCTACTCCTATTAGGATCATCCACAGCTCTCCTGGCTGCTGCACCATGAAGTTTCCTCGAATAACTGTGGCACTTCACCACCTCTACAGAAGCATGTGACTCTCCTCCTCATGGCTTCTCCTCACAGCTCGAGGTCCTCTCCTCCACTGCCTTGGAGTCTCATCAACTACTCCTTCTGTGCTGGCTTCGAAATCCTCAGCAACTTCTTCCCCAAAGACAAACCTGCAACCCATTTGCACTCCAATAAAATGTTTCCTCTTTAACTCATAAACAAAATTAATCACACAATATCTTTGCCTCCAATCTTTATCTGTCTTCTACAAATAGTGAGAGTGGACTCCCCCGTTGGGGCGGGTCAATGCTTCACCTCGCCTGGCGGGCCTCACTCACTCTGGGAGGGGCCTCCACCGTCAGGAGCCGGGCTCCCTCAGTTGCCTGCCAGCGCTCGGAGGAGACGGATGTCGCTCCGTGTTCCTCCCACTTCACTCTCTTATTTTAGGCTCTCTGCCTTACCAAAACATGTTTAACTTGTAAATAAACATTGCTACTGTCGCTGGGCACACGACCAACTACAAGCAAACACTATGAACTGGCTTAAATCGGGCTTACTACAGATTATCTGGTCGAGGGAGCCCCTCCCTCTGACAGCGTCTGACCAGGGCGCTTCCCACAGCACACAAAACTGTCACTGGGCGGCTTAAATACTCTCTCCTCGCCGTCCAGGACTTGAGACCACACGTCCTCAGCTCGACTCCACAGCTGGAACGTCTGCAGACTTCTCTTCTCTTGGAGATAAAATCGCAAGGGTCACCTTCTGACGGGAGCACAATGGAGCGCGTCTTCCCCCTACGATGTCTGGCCTCAAGTGAGGTCAAGTCCTCCCGAAGCGAGCCCCACGCCTCCAGCCAATTGTCCACATCTCCTAACCAGTCATTTATCTTTTTCCTCGTTCATTGCCCATAATCTCAAATTTTTATTTAAATCGACCAAACTATCTTACCTATGTATTATCGCCTCTATGATTCCTGGACCTTCCAGTTAGGTCAGGCTTGCTGAATAACTCTCAAGGGGGAGACTCGTTTCTCCTGCAGGTTGAGATCATAACAACAGTTACACATAAAGGTTCTTGACTTTGTAGTTACAGGAACTTAAGGTAAGGGAAAGGGAGAAGGAGGAGGAGAATCAAGGCAGAGCCCCCACAGGAAGTTGTTGACACCACACAGTCTGAACAGAGAACAAGGACCCAGCGTCCAGTCGCAGAGCTCCGAGTTGTTGTTGTGGTTGCCGTAAAGAGCCTAATTGTTCGTGCAGCTTATACACATTACAAATCTTCACCGACGTACAATACTGTTTACTTTCCTCGTTTTAAGGATAGTTAATAATTATTTCACTATTATACTTAACAGTCTGAATGCTCTGTGCGAACAAGATTCGTCTTATTTCTGGCAAGGAAGATAGGAACGCGCATCACCAAGCACACCAAATAATGTAAAGTAAATTATTTAGAGCTCAATTTGATCTCTGGTTTCCACTGAGGAACTCAGGGTCGTAACAACACACAGTAACAACAGTGCACACAGTAACACCAGTACACAAAGTAACACCAGTGCACACAGTGACACCAGTACACACAGTAACACCAGTACACACAGTAACACCAGTCCACACAGTAACACCAGTGCACACTGTAACACCAGTGTACACAGTAGCATCAGTGCACACAGTAACACCAGTACACACAGAAACACCAGTGCACACTGTAACACCAGTGTACACAGTAACATCAGTGCACACAGTAACACCAGTACACACAGTAACACCAGCACACACAGTAACAACAGTGTACACAGTAACACCAGTGCACACAGTAACACCAGTACACACTGTAACACCAGTGCACACAGTAACACCAAACATCATGGAATACACGATAACTCATGTAAATATAATAATTACACTCATAGCGCAGCTGACGACAAACAACGTCAAAATGGATAATCACAACGATGAACATCTCTATACTACAATAGAACTGCAATGGAGTTTGCAATAGAATTAATGACGTCATACAGTACGTCTCTGAACACCAAACTGACGTCATAGTGCTACAGGAGACACTGGTGGGTGATGACTTCAACCCAAGGTTCAGCGGATATCGTAAGTTCTCCCTGCCAGCTGGGGAAAGAAAACGGGGTCTCATCACTCTTGTTAACAACAACACTTCTGCACAGATTATTGATGACCTCCACATGGGGGATGAGTATGAATCACTGGAGGTAACACTTCACTTAAACAATAATGCCTTACAATAATCAACCTATATGTGCCACAGAGTAAACTTGACATTGACACACTGCCTGAATTTGTTAACGAAGAACCAACCCTGCTGGTCGGTGACCTTAATGCCAGACACCCACACTTTGATGCCAACTGTCATCAGCCCAATGTCAATGGACGGAAACTGTCACTCTTTGTCAGGGGAAGTGAAAACCTTAGAGTCCTGGGTGACGAACAACCAACTCACCTCAGAGGAGGAAGATTAGACTATGCTCTCCTGCTGAATGCACAGGACACGGTTGCCAATACACACATTGTGCACAGTTCATGAAGTGACCACTGGGCGCTGATTACCACCGTCGACTTGAGCAACAGAAAGAAAGATTCAAATAATTGAAAAAGGTTATCACTTGGACCGGATATGACGCTGCACTTCATAAACAGGATAAGTGACTGGTTCACGGAATACCAAATCCCAGAAGACACTGATACATTTGTTGATGTGGGGGTTTTCTTTTTTGCTTTCACGACTGCAATGCGTACGTCGCCAATGTACATGTGGTAGACGCTTCACGAAAATGTCGGAATTAGCAGAGTAGAAAATACGAGAACAACCGTACAGGGCCTGGGAGCAAGGTCGAGTCAGAGTCCCTGTGGGTCTCATCTCAGACTAGCCTCACCTGGTCCCGCTCCACGTTGATCGTTGGAATCTCCTCAATGATGTAACACTTTAAGGGACTCCTAGGGTCCTCATCACATTTATAGTTTAGTGAATATAGGCAACTCGGTGTTGAAGACACCTAGAGCTGAAGGCTTGAGTAATGTTGGCAGTATTCAGAAGTGGTTCAACGGAAACACCGCATAAAGCTTAACAGTAGTTTATTTACTAACTTAACCACTAATACACAGGGTGCTTGATTTACTTTAGATTGGCGTCAGCAAAGCTATGGTTGCATTAGCGAGACTCTTGACGTCTGGCTAATCGACTCGTATCCACTCGTGGAGAAACACCTAACGTAACACTGTTGACAGCCAATCATTAACACGGCAACCTAACTGCCGGTATGCAAAAGGATCACAAGAGTTCCAACCGGATACTCGGTAATGATGATATGCAATAAACACAATGGCACTGTCAATGGGACAGGCAATAACATGCACAATAATAATCACACACAATAACTAAATGTGTGGTGCATGTGAAACTCACATTCAAAGACGGGTGAAATGCCGTGATACTACACAGATAAACACGCATTCACCGTCGATTCAGCTATAACCTGCGACAGGTATGAGAAAGTGAGAACTGTGGTTGATACCTCAGATCAACACAGACACAATAAAACAATGACAAGATCTTGTACTTACAGATAAGGTACCTTTCCTTACTCACTCACTCAGACTCATTTATACAAGCACTCGTAGGTGGCCTGATAGCTGGTTTCGCTCGTAGACACGGAGGGTATTCGCAGTATCTTGAGATGATTTCGTGAGTAGGGCGTGCTGTATGCTTAACAGACAGACACACGCACACACACTGGCACTGGCGTTGCGTAAGGTGGTGACGTCACATAGGAGTGAGGGCGGCGACAGGCGCTCGAGGCCACACGAGGTACAGAGGTACACACTCGGGGTGAATGGCGGCTGGCGGCGGCTGTGGTACCATGCAGGTACACTTGTGGTAAAGACACACACAGGTTACTTAGGCGGCGGCACTGCCTTAGTTCACTCTAAGTCACTCACAACGATCTTTGTCACCAGGGGTTACCTGATACCAGTCTGTTTCGTTCTGGAGATTTGTCACTTTAGGCTTCTGAACAATATATTCACAATCGTGATTCTGGGCGAGTGTGGGTATATTTTTTAGACGCTGAGTTAACTTGACGGTGAGGAATGGACGGTTGTTCAGTCTATTGGCCGATAGACAGAACAGCTACATGTCCTCTTTGCAAGAGATCCCTCACAAGAATGGTTTTGCAAGGGGTGCTGGGCATCTCGTGGCACACAACACAAAAGAGTTACAATTTGACCAATAGCATTGCAGCAAATGAGCCGGAACCAATCATATTAGCTCGTTCGATGAGCAGTAGCAGGAGTGACGTCATGAACACGTCACAACCACGTCATAGCTGTTATTTTCTATCGCGCTGGTTGACCCCAGAGGTCAGACGCTGCTGGCGCCTTCCCCTCTGTCCCACGCTCTCCTCCAGGCAATGTACTCATTGACCTTTGGTGGCCAGTATGCTTAACTCCCTGTATCTACTTTCTGCCTGGACATACGGCGGCCTCCGTATTATAAAAGTGTTCCTGGTTAAGTGGGCATTCTGGAGATACCCAACATGCCAGGTCACTATCCAGGATTAAGAGAGATAGGCTTGTGCACAAGATCAGTGCACTGTGCACTACAATGAGGCATTCAAGTCAGCTGTGGGAGAATCTTGGGAGACATACTCCCACAGTTGATGACCTTAATAACCAAATTGAGAGCTGTCTCAGAGTTCTGCGCCGCATACGACTGGGCGAAGTAACCCTCAGAGGAAGAAAACAAAATGGTATGAGAACGATTAAACGATTACATGAAGATGCTTAACGCAAATGTAAGAGACATGAGTAGAGATTACCGGAGACATTCCACTGAAAGTAACCAA
>WNGS01148000.1:0-11465 GCA_020271785.1 Procambarus virginalis | reverse complement strand
CCGTGTCCCAAGATGTCACTGTGGGGCCCGTGTCCCAATATGTCACTGTGGGCCGTGTCCCAACGACGCGCACTCCGGGCCCGTGTCCCAAGATGTCACTGTGGGGCCGTGTCCCAAGATGTCACGGTGGGGCCCGTGTCCCAGACGTCGCCCTCCGGGCCCGTGTCCCAAGGTAGTGTATTACAGTGACAAGATACTCATCTGTTGTACCACCTAGTTGTACCCACTAGTTGTACCACCTAGTTGTATCCACCTAGCTGTACTCACCTAGTACCCACAACCCGTCCTCGACTCAAGTCCATTACATTCAGCGGTCAACCCCACAGACACATTCATAAATTTTAACATGCTGTTCATTTAAAAACGGGAATTTCTCAAGTAAAATTAATATCATAATATATTGGCATATTGTGTATATATAGGCATAGGATAGGTAAGGTTAGGTGTTTAGGTTCTGTGGCGATTATTTGTATTTGTAGTACGTGGGTGAAGCATTTACAGCGTTGTGGTTCGAACAAAATTCGTCAGTGAAGCACTTGTTCCGGAAGTGTTCGAACGAAATCAGTTGCGAATCGTGTGTAAACCGTTTTCATCATAAACAGGGGGTTTGGCGGGTGCATGGAATCACTTTTGGATCTTTGTTTGGAGACGGGCTGGGTAATGTCCGAACACTTGCGGAACAAGTGCTTCGCTGATGGCTTTTGTTGCTGACGACTTTTGTCGCTGACGACAACCACAACGCTGTAAACAGCCCGTCCTCCAAACAAAGACCCAAAAGTGATTCCATGCACCCGCCCAACCCCCTGATAATAAATGAAAAGCGGTTTACACGATTCGCAACTGATTTCGTTCGAACACTTCCGGAACAAGTGCTTCACTGACGAATTTTGTTCGAACCACAACGCTGTAAATGCTTCAACCACGTACTACAAATGCAAATAATCGCCAACATATCCTAGACTCGTACCTAACAAATGCCTAAATATACACAGTATGCTAATATATCACAATATTAATTTATATGTGAGAAAACTCCTACTTTGAAAGAACAGCGTGTTAACATTGATGACTGTATCTTTGGGGTGGACCGCTGGATGGCATGGACCTCGTCTGAGGACAGGTTGGTTACCCTTGGATAACAGTGTGCCAACTACTGACAACATATCAGCATAATAGTCAAAATATTTTACAATAAAATCTTACAATATGGCTCAAGAACATATAGAAAGCTCGCTTTTTGGGAAGTTTCATTTTGAGACTTATTTACCCGCTTCACGCTCAAGTGGAATTTGGCGGGAAGAACTGTTGTCAGGTGGCTGGCAACGACACTTGCCAGTCAGTTGTCTTGGTGCCGTCAAGACTCCCGGCAGGTGTCAAGTATTTGAGGTCATTTCTTTAATTGTTTCATCAAATGTGATACATTTTTAAAGAATGTTTTTCTATCAGGCTGCGTTTAGGTTCTCGGAAGAATTTCTGCTTGTGTATTGGTGCAAATAATATCTTCAAGGCACTTAAGGCTTAGAACATGGTTCAAAGTTTTGTTCCACTTGCAAATTGTTCAACTGAATAGGAACAAAGATTCTCGCTGACGGAACTGTTATATTCTGTTGCTGTTAATACGCACTTCACGTGAATTGATTGTGATCTAATCCTCGAAATCAAACTTTTTAAAGACTTTTGTTGCCTTAAATTTACTAGCTAAGCTTGTCTCTCAAAATCTTTGAAAAATTATCCAGTAATTGTTGGACCATCTGGTGTGGACCTCCTGTGAACTATGGCGCCTGTCACCCACGGCGATAACACGTCCTGCAAGACGGCGCGTCACATGACCAAGATGGCCTTAAAGAAGGTGTCCCAGACTGCAATTAAGAAAGCAGTTAGCGCTGGGCGTCGTGGAGGGTCCAGCAGCTGTGATCTTAAGCGGATGGTTGACCATGGCATCCAGACAGTAACGGAAGTGGGCGGCTTGAAGTCCTTCCTGAAGGTGGGGTTGGCCAAGGTTAGACACGACGGGGTTAAGAAGGTGGCCAAGGACTTGCTGCAGATGGCAACTAAGGAAATTTTGGGAGCGTTCCAGCTGGTGTGGGCGTGGCTCTGACACCAGATGGGTCTCTCCACTTGATGATAGGAGAGCCGTCACACGCTGGCACGGTGCCACAGACGACCAGGAAGGAAGGTGCGTCTTTCCAGAAGTTCGTAAAAACTGAAGGTGAGTAGTTTTTTTATACCGCATCCTATAAGAGCTTTTATTAAAGCAATGGAACATGTACAAAAGTTTCAGGTGGAACATTTCAATTATACACTTGGAGGTGGACTGGTTCATGAACGACAGTTAGGACGTGAAATGCTTTCTTGCACCTCTTATGATAGGACGTGTATATATTGCGTACAAATTGTGATTATAGAAATATGCACCATGAAATTGTCCTAAACTTAATTTAATAAACTTAAACCACTCTCTCTGACAACGTTGACTAATTAGTTTCCTACTCCAGACTAGTGGAGTTGTCAATAAAAAATTAAAGTACTTCTTGAGGCCAGTACCATTTGACTTCTTAATTTAAAACGGTTAAAAATAGTCTTCGTAATTGATCCTACTAAATCCACTAAATATTCGAAATGATTTTGCACTTGTTAAATAAGTTTCAGTGCAAATATCGCCTGTGAATGTGCAGGTTTCTAGGCCTAATGTGACAACAGATGATAATGTTCCTTAATGTGTTGTTTCCTGAGGTGTGACCAGCCGTGATGCAGCGACCCTCCGCGTGCCCCGGGTCTCCTCCACCCCGGCCGGACGCCCGCTCCACCTTACACCCGGAGCTCCTCATTTTACACTGTAGCTGATCACTTTTTATTTTAAAAGGATTGAGAGTTGTGGTTTTAATTTTAATTAATAAATTTTACTTTTATTGGTTGTATTAATTTCTTTTAATTCTTTTTGAAATTTATTTGCATTAACTACTCTTGTACAGTGAATGCAGAAACCGCATTCACTTTGACTAGAATATATCAATGTAATATTTATCAGCTTTACCACATAAAGCTGCCTGTTCTATCACTACTAACTGCAATGATGCCAGCACTCTGGCGTGTACCCGTGAAGCACAAGATGTTTAGTGTTGTAACTCTATAAACCGGTGAACAAGACTTTTGTTTGAGAGAATGACCTAGTTTTTTAAGTAGGGATCTACTCAATATTTGGAATAATAAAATGTCTGTACATTAAACACATTCATACCTCTAAACAATGAAAAGAATCGGCTGTTGGAAACCTTAAACAATTCGGCAGAATTCTTAGATGAGAAGTTTGAAATTGTCTAGAGATAAAGATGAAGCACTTAAAGTTTTCCAGCCTGAGGACAGTCGCCCTCAGCGTCGTGATCCTGGGCCTGGGTTTACTCCCCAGCGGACACAAGATCGTGTCCGCCGGGGGTCACTTGAAACTGCCCAAGTAGACATATTATGTCCGAACAAATATTTCTATAAAATTAAATTCTTATCCGACCGACTTGGGGATAGTATGAACATGTTTTCCATAAAATTTACGTTTTCTCTAACAGCCACATACCCTATTTAGGAGAACGGCATTGTCTTGTATCTTTGTGGAAGACTATTGTAGATCGCCCATGTCGGGTAACGGGTAACAATTCGCCCACTTCCCACACTCTCTTGCGGGTGGGCCGCCATCATGATTCTACATTTATATGCATATGTCCGTGTAGAGAATTTTATTGCGATCTCAAAGATACCAAATTTAACGCTGTAGAAAGTGTGGAGTTAACAACCCTGAAAAGAATGGAAACATCTCGTCGCTGTTTGGAGCTCACGGCTAGTGATCCACGTAGTTTCTTTATTGGTAGTGGTTTAAATCAGTTTGGTGACCTTTTATACATATGTTCTAGAAGAACATTCTATTGCGAACACATTGGTACAAAAATTAAATGTGTACATCGAAAATTAAGGTCGGCACAGAGAAGAGTATACACTTTTCCGTGTTGTCGCTCGATCGCCCGAAACGGTGATTCCACTTGGAGCAAGTTTTGGTCCTGTTCGTGGAAAGCGGTAAAGTGTTTATCCTGGCCGGGTAGGATTGACTGGGCGCTCATCCTTAACTGTAGCTTGCCATTCGCCCAGAAGTTGAGAATTCAAATGGCTAGCAAATGAAACGAGTCGCCTCGCCTGGACGACCCAGGACCTCGCATACCAAGTGAGGGAGGGGTGGGGGGAGGGGCTGCACATAGTAAGGGAACTGTTCCCAGACATTCCCATGGTCCAGAACATTCGAACGCGGGACCTAGAGTAAACGAACCTAAATACAAATGATTTACTGCAATCTTTATCGTAATAGAAAATGGTAGCGGCTCGAAATACACTCGCGTTTTCTGTTTCGGGTCGTCTGGTAGGTTAGGAGAAGAGCACTTTAGTACGACAGTTTCTCGACGATGGGAGGACAGGGTACCGGCCACGGTACAAGGTGAGGGAAGCAAGGGTCGACTTGCAGGGGTAACTAAAGAACGGTAAACATTCACTCTGGACAACATTCACTCTGGACAACATTCACTCTGGACAACATTCACTCGGGACAACATTCACTCTGGACAACATTCACCTGGGACAACATTCACCCGGGACAACATTCACCTGGGACAACATTCACTCTGGACAACATTCACCTGGGACAACATTCACTCTGGACAACATTCACTCTGGACAACATTCACCTGGGACAACATTCACTCTGGACAACATTCACCTGGGACAACATTCACCCGGGACAACATTCACCTGGGACAACATTCACTCTGGACAACATTCACCTGGACAACATTCACTCTGGACAACATTCACTCTGGACAACATTCACCCGGACAACATTCACCGGACAACATTCACTCTGGACAACATTCACTCTGGACAACATTCACCGGGACAACATTCACCTGGACAACATTCACTCTGGACAACATTCACTCTGGACAACATTCACTCTGGACAACATTCACCTGGGACAACATTCACTCAGGACAACATTCACTCTGGACAACATTCACTCTGGACAACATTCACTCTGGACAACATTCACCCGGGACAACATTCACCTGGGACAACATTCATCTGGACAACATTCACTCTGGACAACATTCACTCTGGACAACATTCACCTGGGACAACATTCACTCTGGACAACATTCACTCTGGACAACATTCACTCTGGACAACATTCACCTGGACAACATTCACCCGGGACAACATTCACCTGGGACAACATTCACTCTGGACAACATTCACTCTGGACAACATTCACTCTGGACAACATTCACCTGGGACAACATTCACTCAGGACAACATTCACTCTGGACAACATTCACTCAGGACAACATTCACTCTGGACAACATTCACTCGGGACAACATTCACCCGGGACAACATTCACCCGGGACAACATTCACTCAGGACAACATTCACTCTGGACAACATTCACTCTAGACAACATTCACCCGGGACAACATTCACCTGGGACAACATTCACTCTGGACAACATTCACCTGGGACAACATTCACTCTGGACAACATTCACCTGGGACAACATTCACTCTGGACAACATTCACCTGGGACAACATTCACTCTGGACAACATTCACTCTGGACAACATTCACCTGGGACAACATTCACTCTGGACAACATTCACTCTGGACAACATTCACTCTGGACAACATTCACCCGGGACAACATTCACCTGGGACAACATTCACTCAGGACAACATTCACTCTGGACAACATTCACTCTAGACAACATTCACCTGGGACAACATTCACCCGGGACAACATTCACCTGGGACAACATTCACTCTGGACAACATTCACCTGGGACAACATTCACTCTGGACAACATTCACCCGGACAACATTCACCCGGGACAACATTCACTCAGGACAACATTCACTCTGGACAACATTCACCCGGGACAACATTCACCTGGGACAACATTCACTCAGGACAACATTCACTCTGGACAACATTCACTCTAGACAACATTCACCTGGGACAACATTCACTCAGGACAACATTCACTCAGGACAACATTCACTCTGGACAACATTCACTCTGGACAACATTCACCCGGGACAACATTCACCTGGGACAACATTCATCAGGACAACATTCACTCTGGACAACATTCACTCTAGACAACATTCACCTGGGACAACATTCACTCAGGACAACATTCACTCAGGACAACATTCACTCTGGACAACATTCACCCGGACAACATTCACCCGGGACAACATTCACCTGGGACAACATTCACTCTGGACAACATTCACTCTGGACAACATTCACTCTAGACAACATTCACCTGGGACAACATTCACTCAGGACAACATTCACTCAGGACAACATTCACTCAGGACAACATTCACTCTAGACAACATTCACTCGGGACAACATTCACCCGGGACAACATTCACCGGGACAACATTCACTCAGGACAACATTCACTCTGGACAACATTCACTCTAGACAACATTCACCCGGGACAACATTCACCTGGGACAACATTCACTCTGGACAACATTCACCTGGGACAACATTCACTCTGGACAACATTCACCTGGGACAACATTCACTCTGGACAACATTCACCTGGGACAACATTCACTCTGGACAACATTCACTCTGGACAACATTCACCTGGGACAACATTCACTCTGGACAACATTCACTCTGGACAACATTCACTCTGGACAACATTCACCCGGGACAACATTCACCTGGGACAACATTCACTCAGGACAACATTCACTCTGGACAACATTCACTCTAGACAACATTCACCTGGGACAACATTCACCCGGGACAACATTCACTCTAGACAACATTCACCTGGGACAACATTCACCCGGGACAACATTCACTCTAGACAACATTCACTCTAGACAACATTCACTCTAGACAACATTCACTCTGGACAACATTCACTCTGGACAACATTCACTCTAGACAACATTCACTCGGGACAACATTCACTCTAGACAACATTCACTCGGGACAACATTCACTCGGGACAACATTCACTCTAGACAACATTCACTCTGGACAACATTCACTCTAGACAACATTCACTCGGGACAACATTCACTCTAGACAACATTCACTCGGGACAACATTCACTCTGGACAACATTCACTCTAGACAACATTCACTCGGGACAACATTCACTCTAGACAACATTCACTCGGGACAACATTCACTCTAGACAACATTCACTCTGGACAACATTCACTCTAGACAACATTCACTCGGGACAACATTCACTCTAGACAACATTCACTCGGGACAACATTCACTCGGGACAACATTCACCTGGGACATATACATATACATATAAACTGTACATATAGGATGGTTATAGTGATGCCGGGTGTGTGTAGTAAAGATGGTTACAGTGGTGAAGGTTGTGTGTAGTAAAGATGGTTACAGTGGTGAAGGTTGTGTGTAGTAAAGATGGTTACAGTGGTGAAGGTTGTGTGTTGTAAAGATGGTTACAGTGGTGAAGGTTGTGTGTTGTAAAGATGGTTACAGTGGTGAAGGTTGTGTGTAGTAAAGATGGTTACAGTGGTGAAGGGTGTGTGTAGTAAAGATGGTTACAGTGGTGAAGGGTGTGTGTAGTAAAGATGGTTACAGTGGTGAAGGTTGTGTGTAGTAAAGATGGTTACAGTGGTGAAGGTTGTGTGTAGTAAAGATGGTTACAGTGGTGAAGGTTGTGTGTTGTAAAGATGGTTACAGTGGTGAAGGTTGTGTGTTGTAAAGATGGTTACAGTGGTGAAGGTTGTGTGTAGTAAAGATGGTTACAGTGGTGAAGGTTGTGTGTAGTAAAGATGGTTACAGTGATGAAGGTTGTGTGTAGTAAAGATGGTTACAGTGGTGAAGGTTGTGTGTAGTAAAGATGGTTACAGTGAAGGTAGTGTGTAGTAAAGATGGTTACAGTGGTGAAGGTTGTGTGTAGTAAAGATGGTTACAGTGGTGAAGGTTGTGTGTAGTAAAGATGGTTACAGTGAAGGTAGTGTGTAGTAAAGATGGTTACAGTGGTGAAGGTTGTGTGTAGTAAAGATGGTTACAGTGAAGGTTGTGTGTAGTAAAGATGGTTACAGTGGTGAAGGTTGTGTGTTGTAAAGATGGTTACAGTGATGAAGGTTGTGTGTAGTAAAGATGGTTACAGTGGTGAAGGTTGTGTGTTGTAAAGATGGTTACAGTGGTGAAGGTTGTGTGTAGTAAAGATGGTTACAGTGATGAAGGTTGTGTGTAGTAAAGATGGTTACAGTGGTGAAGGTTGTGTGTTGTAAAGATGGTTACAGTGAAGGTTGTGTGTTGTAAAGATGGTTACAGTGGTGAAGGTTGTGTGTAGTAAAGATGGTTACAGTGGTGAAGGTTGTGTATAGTTAATATGGTTACAGTGGTGAAGGTTGTGTGTAGTAAAGATGGTTACAGTGGTGAAGGTTGTGTGTAGTGTTATGATCTCAGCCTGCAGGAAAAACGAGTCTCCCCTTTGAGAGTTATTCAGCAAGCCGGACCTGACTGGAAGGTCCAGGAATTATAGAGGCGATAACACAGATGTAAGATGGTGTGTTGAATTTATATAAAAGTTTGAGATTATGGGCAATGAGCAAGAAAACAGATAAATGACTTGTTGGAAGATGTGGACGAGTTACTGGAGGCGTGAGGCTCGCTTGTGGAGGGCGATGACCTCACTTGAGGCCAGACATCGCAGGGGAGGAGCCGCGCTTCGTTGAACTCCCGCCAGAAGGGACCCCTAGCGATATTATCTCCAAGAGAAGAGAAGGTGCAGACGTTCCAGCTGTTGAGTCGAGCTGAGGACGTGTGGTCTCAAGTCCTGGACGGCGAGGAGAGAGTATTAAGCCGCCCAGAGACAGTTTTGTGGGCTGTGACAAGCGCCCTGGTCAGACGTTGTCAGAGGGAGAAGCGCCCTCGACCAGATAATCTGTGGTAAGCCCGATTTAAGCCAGTTCATAGTGTTTGCTTGTAGTTGGTCGTGTGCCCAGCGACAGTAGCGATGTTTATTTTCAAGTTAGAAATGTTTTGGTATGGCAGAAAGCCTAAAATAAGAGAGTGAAGTGGGAGGAGCGCGGAGCGACGTCCGTCTTCTCTGAGCGCTGGCGGGCAACTGAAGGAGCCCGGCTCCTGAGGGAGGAGGCCCCTCCCGGCGTGAGTGAGGCTCGCCCAGCGAGGTGGCGCATGGACTCGCCCACGGGGGAGTCCACTCTCATTAAATGTAGAGGACAGATAGAGATTGGAGACAAAGATGTTGTATGATTAATTTTGTTTATGTGTTAAAAAGGAAAACAATTTATTGGAGTGTAAATGGGTTGCAGGTTTGTCCTTTGGGGAAGAAGTTGCTGAGGACTTGGAAGCCAGCACAGAGGGAGTGGTTGATGAGACTCCAAGGCAGGGGAGGAGAGGACCCCGAGCTATGAAGAAGCCGTGAGGAGGAGTGTCACGTGCTTCTGCAGAGTGCCACAGTGCCACAGTTATTCGAGGAAACTTTATGGTGCAGCAGCCAGGAGAGCTGTGGATGACCCTAATAGGATTAGGGAAGCACCATAGTTGTTCAAGGAATCTTCATGGTAGCAGCCTGGAGGAGCTGCAGAGGATCCTGGTGTTTAAGCCCTGAGGAACCTGAAGTTGTCAGGGTAGTGAAATAGTTCTAACTGATCACTTGTATGGAGGTGAGAGTGTTTGTCATTAGCGTGAACGACGCAGTGAGAGGTGAGTGATCGTTTGCCATTTATGTGCCAAGAAGTGTATATTCAAGTTTAGAGTCACGGTCGTAGGCAGGAGTACCTACAGATATTCTAAGACTGATAGAATGATCGATTGATTCGTTGTGTGGCACGGATCATTGATACTGATATATATACATATGTATGTTATTGCATTCAAATGCTGATTTGCCTTATATGTGTTATAGATATATATATATATATATATATATATATATATATATATATATATATATATATATATATATATATATATATATATGTATACATTCTCTTGATGGTAGTGTAACATTATATGGTAAGACTTAATCTACTTGAGGAGGTTGATAACATTAGGTAATACCAAGAGATAGGATACCACTTAGCAAGCTGAGGATAGAGTTCTGATGGTGTTGGAGTGCAACCTGATTATAATAGTACAGAGTATAGGATTCATCATTATTATTATATGTATGCGTGTATTGTTATGTACTTCGTCCAGTAAATGTATTCAAATTTGCTGGTGTTTGCACTTGTCCCAGTGAGGCTTCCCAGGAAATAGTAAAGAAGGAGAGGGAGAGAGCAAGAAACAGGAACCACTGCTGTGGACAGGGTAAGACAGAAGTCTAGGAAGACAAAGGGGATTGAGGAGGTCATATTCCATAAGGAGAGAGTGGGGAGTCACAGCGGCTCGAGTGGGTGTGTGCACGTGACAACAAGGCTGCGTGTTGGAGCCGCATCCCCTAAACGTGTGACGTTGAGCCCCTCTCCAAGAGCCAGAAGTGCCTAGTGTGATCTCCTAGTGAAATATGAGCATTTGTCGAGTTGTGGGTTGGGTGGTCCGTCAGCGGTAACACCACCAAATCCACCATCGCAAAAGTAGTAAAGATGGTTACAGTGGTGAAGGTTGTGTGTTGTAAAGATGGTTACAGTGGTGAAGGTTGTGTATAGTAAAGATGGTTACAGTGGTGAAGGTTGTGTGTAGTAAAGATGGTTACAGTTGTGAAGGTTGTGTGTTGTAAAGATGGTTACAGTGGTGAAGGTTGTGTGTAGTAAAGATGGTTACAGTGGTGAAGGTTGTGTGTTGTAAGATGGTTACAGTGGTGAAGGTTGTGTGTTGTAAAGATGGTTACAGTGGTGAAGGTTGTGTGTAGTAAAGATGGTTACAGTGGTGAAGGTTGTGTGTAGTAAAGATGGTTACAGTTGTGAAGGTTGTGTGTTGTAAAGATGGTTACAGTGGTGAAGGTTGTGTGTAGTAAAGATGGTTACAGTGGTGAAGGTTGTGTGTTGTAAAGATGGTTACAGTGGTGAAGGTTGTGTGTTGTAAAGATGGTTACAGTGGTGAAGGTTGTGTGTAGTAAAGATGGTTACAGTGGTGAAGGTTGTGTGTAGTAAAGATAGTTACAGTTGTGAAGGTTGTGTGTTGTAAAGATGGTTACAGTGGTGAAGGTTGTGTGTAGTAAAGATGGTTACAGTGGTGAAGGTTGTGTGTTGTAAAGATGGTTACAGTGGTGAAGGTTGTGTGTTGTAAAGATGGTTACAGTGGTGAAGGTTGTGTGTTGTAAAGATGGTTACAGTGGTGAAGGTTGTGTGTTGTAAAGATGGTTACAGTGGTGAAGGTTGTGTGTAGTAAAGATGGTTACAGTGGTGAAGGTTGTGTATAGTTAAGATGGTTACAGTGGTGAA
>WNGS01147987.1:0-12332 GCA_020271785.1 Procambarus virginalis | reverse complement strand
AAAAGCCCCAGAATTACCATCTCTTTTAAGGGTCTGAGCGTGGGTGTAGTGGGGTTAAGGCGTTACCTGGTCATGCCTGTGTGCTGGAAGGCTTCTGTGCTGGCTAGGGTTCGAGTCTCCTGGTGGGGGGAAAGTGTTTTCTGTAGTTGAATAACTACTCTCGCGCTGTTTAGCGAGTTGGGCATTAAGCATAGACACAGTGTTATTCCCATATTCAACAGGGACTTGATGAAAAAACGTCAAATTTGAACCCTCACTAGCTCTTGGTGCTCGTTGAGAGTGGTGATCTTTGGAGTGTTAAATGCCCCCAGAATTACCATCTCTTTTAAGGTTCTGAGCCGTGGTGTAATGGGTTAAGGCGTTATCTGTCATGCCTGTGGCTGAAGGCTTGTGCTGGCTAGGGTTCGAGTCTCCTGGTGGGAAAGTGTTCTATAGTTGAATAACTACTCTCGCGTGTTTAGGCGAGTGGGCATTAAGCATAGACACAGGGATTCCATATTCAATAGGGACTTGATGAAAAACGTAAATTTGACCCCTCACTAGATCTGGTGCTCTTGGGAGGTGGTGATCTTGGAGTATTGAAATGCCCCAGAATTACCATCTCTTTTAAGGGTCTGAACGTGGTGTAGTGGGTTAAGGCGGTTACCTGTCATGCCTGTGGCTGGAAGGCTTCATGTGCTGGCTAGGTTCCGAGTCTCCTGGTGGGAAAGTGTTCTATAGTTATATTATATATATATATATATATATATAATATATATATAGATATATATCTATATATATAATATATATATTAAATATGACCGAAAAGTAGATTAATAATTCTAACACAATTTTCTCGATTTTCCTTATGTTTCTTCTTTTTACTGGTGACGGTAAATGAAAATCATTCTCCAAATTCATTTTTATAGTCTAGTCTGGCGCGACACTTGAGCGCGTTTCGTAAAAAACTTATTACATTTTTCAAAGACTTTAGTTTATCCACACACAATTTATGACTGAAACACCATTGGCTCTTATTACCTGCATTTGGGTGAGGTTATGTAATACAATAGTGGGGTGAAAAACAATTTCAACAAAACACAGAACACTGAACAATGGGTATAGATTTGCAGAAGATTGGTAAAGATAGAACTGCAGAAGGCCTATTGGCCCATATTTCTTGATGTTTTCTATATATGAAGCGGAGTCTTGAAGTGGGTAGAATATAGATTTGTGTGTAAATTTGCTGTTGATTGTTGGTGTTGACTTCTGATGTGTAGTGCATCGCAGATGTCAGTGCCGCCTGCTGTCGCTGTATCTATCAATGATTTCTGTGTTGTTTGCTAAGATTCTCTGGTGATGGTTTGGTTGTGGGAAGAGAATATATGTTCCTTAATAGAGCCTTGTTGCTTATGCATCGTTAAACGCCTGGAAAGAGATGTTGTTGTCTTGGCCTATATACTGAGTTTTTTGAGACTTACAGTCCCCAAGAGGGCATTTGAAAGCATAGACGACGTTTGTCTCTTTTAGAGCGTACTGCTCCGTGTCTGGAGAGTTTCTCATGAGTAGGCTGGCCGTTTTTTTGGTTTTATAGTAAATCGTTAGTTGTATCTTCTGGTTTTTGTCTGTAGGGATAACACTTCTATTAACAAATCTTTCAGGTCCTTTTCCTCTGTTTTATGAGCTGTGGAGAAGAAGTTCCTGTAAAATAGTCTAATAGTGGGTATATTTGTTGTATTAGTTGTCTCTTCAGAGGTTGCATGGCGTTCCACTTTCCTTCTTATAATGTCTTCAATGAAACCATTGGAGAAGCCGTTATTGAGTAGGACCTGCCTTACCCTACAGAGTTCTTCGTCGACTTGCTTCCATTCTGAGCTGTGGCTGAGAGCACGGTCGACATAAGCGTTAACAACACTCCTCTCGTACCTGTCTGGGCATTCACTGTTGGCATTTAGGCACATTCCTATGTTTGTTTCCTTAGTGTAGACTGTAGTGTGGAAACCTCTGCTCCTTTCCATGACTGTTACATCTAGAAAAGGGCAGCTTCCTATCCTTCTCCATCTTGTAAGTGAAACGCAACACAGAATTCTGCTCAAACGCCTCTTTCAGCTCCTGCAGATGTCTGACATCAGGTACCTGTGTAAAAATGTCGTCAACATACCTGCAGTATATGGCCGGTTTCAAGTTTAAGTCGACTAAGACTTTTTTCTCGATAGTACCCATGTAGAAGTTCGCAAACAGGACACCTAGGGGAGAACCCATGGCGACCCCATCTACTTGCTTATACATGTGCCCATCCGGGCTCAAGAAGGGTGCCTCCATAGTACAAGCTTGGAGTAGTTTCCTCAGGATATTTTCTGGTATGTCAAGAGGAGTACAGGCCGGTTCACGATACACTCGGTCCACTATCATCCCGATTGTTTCATCCACAGGTACGTTGGTAAACAGTAATTCTACGTCCAACGAGGCTCTTATTCCTGTGGCCCGTGTTACCCGCAGTAAATATATATATATATATATATATATATATATATATATATATATATATATATATATATATATATATATATATATATATGTATATATATATATATATATATATATATTAGTATATTTTGGTAGCAGTCTTTCCTGTAGACATATATTATTAAATATGACCGAAAAAGTAAGATGAATAATTCTAACACGAATTTTCTCGATCTTCCTTATGTTTCTTTTTACTGTCGACGGTAAATGAAAAATCAATTCTCCAAAATTCATTTTTATTTCTAGTCTGACGCGATACTTGAGCTCGTTTCGTGAAACTTATTACATTTTCAAAGACTTTAGTTTACACACACACAACTTATAACTGAATGTTGTTGTTGTTTGGGTCTTTTATACCTGCATTTGGGTGAGGTGATGTAATGCAATAGTAAGGTGAAAACAAACTTTCAACAAAACACAGAACACGGAACAATGGGTATAAGTTACAGGGCAGACTTGTAACTACAAACGGCCTATTGGCAAATATTTCTTGATGCTTCTATATTGGCGCGGAGTCTTGAAGAGGGTAGAATATAGTTGTGCATTAATTGGCTTGATATTGCCAATTATATCAATTGCTTGATATATATATATTAATATATATTAATTGCTTGATATATATATAATTATATATATATATATATATTATATATATATATATATATATATTATATATATATATATATATATATATATATATATATATATATATATATATATATATATATATTAATTGCTTGATATATATATATATATATATATATATATATATATATATATATATATATATATATATATATATATATATATATTTGTGTGTATGTGTGATGGACATTTGTGCATTCTAGTCATTACCAACATAAACCGTATCAATCTACATATTTCCAAAAATATTCCTTAAAATATTCCTTAGTAAAACTAGGCACAGATACATTACAGGAAAGCACAATGTGCTGTATCACAATTAATTTGTATATAAATGTGCTTTGTATGATGCCACCAGTGTTGTAAATTGCAAGTGACGAAAATATTCTGATGAATTTGTACAGCACTGATGTTATATATTAAGTTATATCATAAATATAGACAGCCTTGTGGCACTGGAAGTGTGGCCTTGTGTTTAGTGTTAAGGGCGATGCATATTATATGACATAATAAGCATGCATCTTACCATTATCATCTGTGGCGTTGATGTCTGCTCCAGCACGCAAGAGGACCTCTACCACGTCGCTGTGACCACCCCTGGCTGCCCAGAGAAGGGCTGTCATCTCTGTCAACAGATACCACTGGTACTATTATAAATGAATTATACTGATTCATGAGGCGATATCATTTTTTTAATAAACTCTTCTTCATGTGTGTTTTTATATTCCAATATGTCAATGCTCTTCCCTCACAATAAAATATAATATCTATAAATATTAGGTATAATATAAAAATAATTTGTTTGCTAAGTTTGAGATGAGAGCATGGTGTTGCCAAGTGCATATATATATATATATATATATATATATATATATATATATATATATATATATATATATATATATATATATATATATATATATATATATATATATATATATATATATATATATATATATAACTATAGAACACTTTCCCACCAGGAGACTCAAACCCTAGCCAGCACAGAAGCCTTCCAGCCACTGGCATGACAGGTAACGCCTTAACCCACTACACTATGCTCAGACCCTTAAAAGAGATGGTAATTTCGGGGCATTTCAACACCTCAACCAACATCTCCCAAGAGCACCAGAGCCAGTGAGGGGTCAAATTTACGTTTTTTCATCAAGTCCCTGTTGAATATGGGAAGACACTGTGTCTATGCAATGCCCAACTTGCCTAAACACGAAAGAGTAGTTATTAAACTATAGAACACTTTGACCTTTCACTGGCTCTGGTGCTCTTAGGAGATGTTGGTTGAGGTGTTGAAATGCCCCGAAATTACCATCTCCCCCCATCAGGGGGCATTTGAATCCTATATTAAAATTTGTTCAATGTCAATCAATATTATTTGACTAGTTGTATATGAAAAGGGCTGAAATTGTCCCAAGTTTCAGTACTGCAGCGTAAATAGAAAGAGAGTTTTTTTTTCAACGTTTTTTACACATTTTCAAGTCTACACTTCTTCACACACGTTTCAGATATAATTATTCTGTGACCCTTTTCTGACACATTCGCATATAATAAAGGATTGCAAGTGTTAGAATTTCCAAAACATCTTTAATTTTCCTAATACAAATGTTCAAAGTTCCCCCCAAAAATTATGCAAATATGGCATGTTTATTGCTATTATAAAATCAATAAATGAACTTAGAGAAAAATGAATACTTGTACATGTAGAGACATGCCCTCCATTATATACTGTGTACGTTTCATGTAAATTGAATAAAAAATGAAAAAGTTTTGTAAACGTTTGTGTCAATTGAAAAAAAAACTGAAATTAATAAAGTCTAAGGTTCTAAAATCTGTGGCTGAGGTTGACTTCAACCAATTTTCTCCAAAATTTTCATCCTTACAGATAGGCTTACGTACAGTAAGGTCTGTAAGTTTGATGCAAATCGCCCAAAAAAATGAAAAAAAAAATTGACAAAAAAAAAATCCTTTTTTTTTCTCTTAAATTTTTTTCCAAATAAACTAATTATAATATTTGTTTAATATATGCTATTGTGATAGCAAAGAGTCATAGCTATTATTTCAGTTGACACTTTTGATTCATAATCAATTTTGACCATTTTGGCATAATTTTCACAACTACTTCAATATTTTTTTCTCCCTTCCTATTTATGCTACGATGCTAAAACTTGGACCAGATGAAGCAATTTTCATATAGAACTTGTCAAAAAAGTTTGATTGAAATCGAACGAGTTTTCATTTTTTCATTTTTGGAGCCAAACTGGATTGGAATGCCCCCTTAGTGTAGACTGCAGTGTGGAAACCTCCGCTCCTTTCCATGACTGTTACATCTAGAAAGGGCAGCTTCCCATCCTTCTCCATCTTGTAAGTGAAACGCAACACAGAATTCTGCTCAAACGCCTCTTTCAGCTCCTGCAGATGTCTGACATCAGTTATCTGTGTAAAAATGTCGTCAACATACCTGCAGTATATGGCCGGTTTCAAGTTCAAGTCGACTAAGACTTTTTTCTCGAGAGTACCCATGTAGAAGTTCGCAAACAGGACACCTAGGGGAGAACCCATGGCGACCCCATCTACTTGCTTATACATGTGCCCATCCGGGCTCAAGAAGGGTGCCTCCTTAGTACAAGCTTGGAGTAGTTTCCTCAGGATATTTTCTGGTATGTCAAGAGGAGTACAGGCCGGATCACGATACACTCGGTCCACTATCATCCCGATTGTTTCATCCACAGGTACGTTGGTAAACAGTGATTCTACGTCCAACGAGGTTCTTATCCCTGTGCCCCGTGTTCCCCGCAGTAAACGGGGGCCACAGGGATAAGAGCCTCGTTGCACGTAGAATCACTGTTTACCAATGTACCTGTGGATGAAACAATCAGGATGATAGTGGACCGAGTGTATCGTGATCCGGCCTGTACTCCTCTTGACATACCAGAAAATATCCTGAGGAAATTACTCCAAGCTTGTACTAAGGAGGCACCCTTCTTGAGCCCGGATGGGCACATGTATAAGCAAGTAGATGGGGTCGCCATGGGTTCTCCCCTAGGTGTCCTGTTTGCGAACTTCTACATGGGTACTCTCGAGAAAAAAGTCTTAGTCGACTTGAACTTGAAACCGGCCATATACTGCAGGTATGTTGACGACATTTTTACACAGATAACTGATGTCAGACATCTGCAGGAGCTGAAAGAGGCGTTTGAGCAGAATTCTGCGGTGCATTTCACTTACGAGATGGAGAAGGATGTGAAGCTGCCCTTTCTAGATGTAACAGTCATGGAAAGGAGCGGAGGTTTCCACACTGCAGTCTACACTAAGGAAACAAACATAGGAATGTGCCTAAATGCCAGCATTGACTGCCCAGACAGGTACAAGAGGAGTGTTGTTAACGCTTATGTCGACAGTGCTCTCAGCCACAGCTCAGAATGGAAGCAAGTCGACGAAGAACTCTGTAGGGTAAGGCAGGTCCTAGTCAACAACGGCTTCTCCAATGGTTTCATTGAACACATCATAAGAAGGAAAGTGGAACGCCATGCAACCTCTGAAGAGACAACTAATACAACACCTATACCCCCTATTAGACTATTTTACAGGAACTTCTTTTCCACAGCTCATAAAACGGAGGAAAGGGTCCTGAAAGATTTTGTTAATAGAAATGTTATCCCTACAGACAAAAATCAGAAGATACAACTAACGATTTAATATAAAACCAAAAAAACGGGCAGCCTACTCATGAGAAACTCTCCAGACACGGAGCAGAACGCTCTAAAAGAGACAAACGTCGGCTATGCCTTCAAATGCCTTCTTGGGGACTGTAAGCCTCAAAAAACTCAGTATATAGGCAAGACAACAACATCTCTTTCCAGGCGTTTAACGATGCATAAGCAACAGGGCTCCATTAAGGAACATATATTCTCTTCCCACAACCAAACCATCACCAGAGAAATCTTAGCAAACAACACAGAAATCATTGATAGATACAGCGACAGCAGGCGGCTTGACATCTGCGAGGCACTACACATCAAAAGTCAACACCAGCAATCAACAGCCAATTAAGGCACAACTATATTCTACCCACTTCAAGACTCCGCTCCAATATAGAAACATCAAGAAATATGGGCCAATAGGCCTTCTGCAGTTCTATCTTTACCCATCTTCTGCAAATCTATACCTATTGTTCCGTGTTCTGTGTTTTTTTGAAAGTTTGTTTTTCACCCCACTATTGTATTACATCACCTCAAACAAATGCAGGTATAAGAGCCAATGCTGTTTCAGTCACAAATTGTGTGTGGATAAACTAAAGTCTTTGAAAATGTAATAAGTTTTACGAAATGTGCTCAAGTGTCGCATCAGACTAGAAATAAAAATGAATTTTGGAGAATTGATTTTTCATTTACCGTCACCAGTAAAAAGAAACATAAGGAAAATCAAGAAAATTCGTGTTAGAATTATTAATCTTACTTTTTCGGTCATATTTAATAATATATGTCTACAGGAAAGACTGCTACCAAAATATACTAATATATATTGTGACGGTAACGTGTTGGAAATGGTGGTCGGCAGTCTTCCAAATAGCAGGTGTCAATGCTGGGCCACATATAGTTAATTTATATAAAAAAAAGAAAAAAAAGAGTGACTGCTTGTCTGATAATCTGTGGTAAGGCAAGATACATGAAAACACAAAATATAAAAATTACTTTAATGAATCTAGAAAACAAAATAAAATAAAGTCAAATCCTTGGCATTTACAATAATGTAAAAGAAAAATACATAAAAAGATATAATAAATTGAAAAGGGGGAAACTGGTTACGTTAACAAAGTAAATGGTGCTGGGAATATATGCGCTAGCTATAAACCTCTTATTTGATCACACTAGGTGGTTCAAATTAGGTGTCCACAGCAGGAGCACGAGATATATTCTGGCTGAGAGAACTGCAAGGGACTCCAACAATGACTGGCGATGAAATGTGATTGGCGTGGAGCGGAGGTGGTGTGTTGGGTGGCGGCCAATGAGAACGCAGAACGGCCGCAAGTCGCTAGTTTGCTGGGAGTAGTAGTTGACAAGTCGACCAGGTGTGCAGCAGGTGCTGGAGAGGGGGGGAGGAGGGAGTTGCAGGTGCGTGTGGCTGTCTTGATATATACGTTAAGCCACTATAAAACGTATCTTGCATATTGTTGAGAACGTTATGAAGTAAAGAAATAGCAGGCTAAATCTCTGATAAGAGATTATCGTCACAACTCTCCCCCGAAGCCTGTTGTTCCGGCTGAGTCACGTTCACGGGAGGTAGAGTGGGAGGTGGAGCTGCCTCTACCTCATGCACTCTGGAGAGGGCGTCAGCGATGATGTTATCAGGCCCCTTGATGTAGCAGATCTTTAAATTGAAGCCTTGAAGATATAAAGCCCATCGCAGCAGACGTTGGTTATTAAATTGGGCTTGATGTAGGAATCTCAGAGGGTTGTGGTCCGAATAGATGGTAGTGGACCTAGCACCGTGTAGATATGGTGCAAAGTGTTGTAAGCTCAGGACGATGGAGAGGAGTTCCTTCTCTATAGTACTGTAGTTTTTCTGATGAGGCTTCAACTTGCAACTGTAGTAGCTGACAGGTAGAACCTCCTCGCCTCGCTGCTGCATTAAGACACTTCCGATGCCGGTACCACTGGCGTCGACATGGAGGATGAAAGGCTTCTTGATATCTGGTGAGGCGAGAATAGGATTAGAACAGAGGAGGAATTTGAGTTGTTCGAATGCAACGGTTTGCTCTCTGGTCCAATTATACCGTTGCTTGGGACTGGTTAAGGTGATTAATGGGGTTGCAACAGTGCTAAAATTCTTCACAAACCTACGGTAATAGGAAGCAAGACCAAGGAAGCGCAGGAGCTGCTTCCTGGTAGTAGGCTGTGGATACTGTTGGATTGCTTGAATGTGGATATTTAACGGAGCCAGGCTGCCACTCCCTATAACATGACCCAGGTACCGCACTTTACCTTTCGCGAAGGTGGACTTGCCCAGATTGATGGTGAGGCCGGCTTTCAGGAGCTTGTAGAACAATCGTTGTAGCTGGAGCAGGTGTTCGCTCCAGGTGTTGGATGCTACCACGATGTCATCCAAATAGGCGTAGGTGTTGTCCAAGCCCTGGATGACGCGGTTGACAGCTCTCTGAAAGGTGGCCGGGGCATTGCAGAGTCCAAAGGGAAGGCGATTGTACCTGTAAAGCCCGAACGGGGTTATAAAGGCGGACAGTACCTTAGCTCGCTCCGTTAAACTCACCTGGTAGTAGCCCTTGAGTAAGTCTACCTGAGACAGGTAGCGGGCATTACCAATGGCATCCAGTATGTCGTCTATCCTGGGTATTGGGTAGGCGTCCTTCACTGTGACCTGGTTCAACTTCCTATAATCCGTACACAGACGGATTTTGCCGTGAGGTTTGGGTACCAGGATGCATGGTGAGGCCCAGGGAGACTCACAGGGGGTAGCCAGTCCATGGTCCAAGAGATACTGTACCTCAGCCCGCATGACTTCCGTTTTGCTAGGGCTGATTCGGTAGAACGGTTGGCGAATCGGCTGGGTGTCAGGTAGCAGTTGGATGTCGTGCTGAGTCACAGTACACTCTTGGGGATCATCTCGAAACAACTCCTGATGTTCTCTGATGAGTTTGATGAGTGAAGCACTATTATCGTCCTGAAAATGATTGTGAAGGTCAGTAAGGATTTCTGAATTAGAAAGCGCTGTCTCAGTGTCAGTGCTTTCGGAAGGAGAAGCAGGGAAGGTCTCACTGTGGCTATATGGACCTGTAAATGAGGTGAAATTGGTTAACACAGTGGGAGGAACCCCATGGTAGGGCTTGAGTAAATTGATGTGGCACAGCTGGGTCTTCCGCCGCCTATCGGGGGTCTCGAGAACGTAGTTGAAGTTGTTCCGGCACTCCTTAACACGGTAGGGTCCTGAGAACCTGTTCTGTAAAGGAGAACCTGGGATAGGGAAATAGGCAAGCACTAAGTCTCCTGGTTTAAACTTCCTTACTTTACAGTGCTGGTCGTAACGAGTCTTCATCCTCTCCTGGGCTTTCTGTAGGTTGTTGCTGGCAAAGGAATGGACCCTCTCTAGAATGTGTCGGAGATTTTGAAGATACTGGGGCACATTCTGATGCTCACTGAAGGTGGCATCACGTAGAGAATCCTTGAAAGCCTTGAGAGGTGTACGGCACTTACGTCCGTAGAGCATCTCATAAGGAGATACTCCTAGTGACTCGTTGGGAAGACTTCTGAAAATACACATGATGAGATCAATTTGCCTATCCCAATCCTTTGAGGTCTCATTACAAAACTTTTTTAAGAGTGCCTTGATGGTTTGATGACTACGCTCGAGAGAACCCTGTGAAGCAGGATGATAGGGGCTGGACAGTACCTGTTTGATGTTGAACTCCTCCAGAGTCCGTTTGAAGAGATCACTGGTGAAGTTGGTGCCACAGTCGCTCTGTATCTCCCTCGGAAATCCATACTGGGTGAAGATTTTCAGTAGATTCTTCACCACTGTAGCAGCCGTAATATTTTTCACTGGAACTGCTATCGGAAATCTGGTGGTAGGACACAGGATGGTTAAGATATATGCATTGCCTGCACTGGTCCGAGGCAAAGGACCAACACAGTCAATGATAAGTTTGTGGAACGGTTCCTCAGGCACCTGAATGGGTATCAGTGGTGCTCTGGGAATGGAAACGTTCGGTTTCCCGGCTAACTGACACACGTGGCATAATTTGACATGATTCTTGACGTCGTTAACCATACCTGGCCAGTAGTAGTCTTGTCGAATTCCATGGTAAGTCTTGTTGAACCCGTAGTGTGACAAAGCGCCGTGGGCCAGGTGTAGAATCGTGGGCCGCAGGCTGGTAGGAATCACTAGTTGTTCAACGTCTGCCCAATCGTCCTCGTCCTTCAGTTTACTGGGTCTATACCTGCGATAGAGTATTTCGTTCTCCATAAAGAACCCAGGAACACTGTCGGATTGGGTTTCAGCCTGAAAGAATAATGGTGTCAAGGTAAGATCATCTCTCTGTAACTTACGGAACTCCACAGCGGTCAGGTTAGGGGGTAGTTTCGAAGGGTCCTGAGGGACAGCGGTAGCAGTAGAGTCAGCTGGCTGTGGTCGTGCAGCTTGAGCACGGGTGGTCACCATAACAGGAGGAGAACCTTCATCACTCTCTTGAACCTTTGCTGGAACATGCTCAAAAATCGGGTTATCCAACACAGAGTTGCTTACCTCGGATATGTCCTTGACGATCAGGTTGTTTGGTTGTTGGTCTTCTGCCAAGTCGTTGCCCAGGAGAAGTTGCACTCCAGGCATGGGAAAAGGCTTTTCCCTGACGGCGACTTGGACTTCACCGGTCACGAAGGGACAATCCAGGTAAACTCTGGCAAGGGGATAAGGAGTTGTAGCAGTTAGGTCAGTGATGAACACAGTCTCTCCTGTGTAGGCGACGTTGGGCACAGCTGATTTCAAGACGATCGATTGTAGAGCCGCTGTGTCCCGCAGGATCTTAAGTCCAAAACGTCCCTCTGAATCTGAACCGTGGGTAGAGATAGTTCCTGGATATAGATGCTTGGTAAAGAGAGAGAGATCATTAGCATGAACACCAACATTCATTACAGGCTTACCGGACTTAGGGTGAGTAGGTTTAGACCTAGGAGGTTCGATGTTACCTTTAGATTGGGACTTACCACATTTGTCAATGGTGTGTCCATATAATCGACAATACCTGCAGTACAGTTGAGAGGTACCTTGATCTGGGCTCGCTTTCTCGTAACTGTACCAAGACTTCTTGCTGGTAGGTTCTGGTGTAAGCCAGTGGATGAGGCTGTAAGTGTCAGCTGACTTCGCGCACTTCACCAAATCTGTCTCTTCTTTGTCCGCTAAGTATAGGCGGACAGGAGGAGGTACACGTCTCAAAAATTCTTCAACCAGTATGAGGTTGACAAGCTCTGAAAAAGTAGAGACATGTGCTGCCTCCAGCCATTTCATGAAATATCTTCGTTGGTGTTAGCAAATTCTAAGAAGGTGGTGGTACTTGCCTTGACGTAGTCACGAAACTTTCGTCGATAGCTTTCGGTGGAGAGAAGGTAGGCGTCCAACACAGCTTGCTTCAGGGTCGTGTAGTCGTGTTCTGATGCCAAAGG
>WNGS01147982.1:0-11084 GCA_020271785.1 Procambarus virginalis | reverse complement strand
GTATGTTTTGGCGGGAGTGGAAAGGGTTACAGAGGCACATAATGGGCTCAGGGACTGAACCCCACAATTCATTTACTAAGCGCAGTTTAAAGACCAACTTACAAAATAGACTACTGCTTAGAAAACTTAACAGACCATGCCCCAACATTATCTTGCTTAGTGACTTCAACTTAAGCACCTAAAATTGAAAGATGTGGCAAATACGGTTATACCAGAGAGAATTGCCAGGAAGCTAAATGAACAGTCACACACAAATGACCTACTGCAGACATGTGACATATTTGTCTTAAACCAGCAAATAGTTGAACCAACTAGAAAATAAAAAACACTAGGTCTTCTTTTTTTTACAAACAATGATGACCTGGTTATGGACATGATGATTACTAACACACTTACTCAGATCACAACCTAAGTGAAGTTCAGACATGCACGGGCAATAGACCTGTGCAGCCAGTCTCGAATCCAAGAGGAGGAGAATTCAGTAAATTCAATTTTAACAACAGATTAACTGGGAACAAATAAACCAGGACTTCACAGAAATATGCTGGGAATGACAGCTAGACAATGCAAACTTTAAACCAGTGCCTTGAGAAAATAGGCACAGTTGCACTAGAAATGTGTGACAGTCACTTGCCGCTATGGAGAAGGAGAAAAAAATGCGAACTGGATCAAGAGTGGCATTCCTCTCTAGACGACAAAAACAAATCGCAAGATATCTCAAATGCACCACCCTATCCTAAGAATGACAAAGAAGGCTATGTAGAGAAATAGAATTAGTCAAGCTAAAGTTGCAAGAATCCAATTAAATCCATGTGAGGGAAAGAGAGCAAAAGGAAATGAAATAGAGAGGAATGTAAAATACTTTCTCTCCTATATAATATCTAGAAAAAACTACATCTTGTATTAGGCCCTTGTGCAAGGGTGGTGGAACCTTCACACATGACAACAAAGAAATGAGTGAAATACTGTGGCTACAGTACAATTCTCTTTCAGTGAACCACTGAACACATTGAAGATCAATAATCCAAACAAATTCCTTATGAATGTGAAACAACTATCAAACCATATATCAGATGTAACCCTAACCCCACTCGACTTTGAAGCAGTTGCAGACAGCATGCCCATGCACTCTGCACCAGGCCCAGAGTGGAATTCTATATTCATGGAAGACTTGCAAAAACCACTATCACAGGTCCTAAACAAATTTTGGAGACTGAGCCTTAGATACTGGTATTATCCCCATATACTGTACTCAAAACAGCAGAGATTGCACCACTTGACAATGGAGGTAGTAAAAGCAGATGCCAAAAATATTGACCAATAGCTCTAATATCACATATCATAAAAATCTTTGAAGGAGTGCTAAGAAGGGCCTGGTCCCAAATCTACAAAGTTGAATACTGTAATAACATATTGGAGTGAACGATATGGAAGAAAATTGCAGAATAGAACCAGTGAAGAGCAGGGGTGCCATAGGAACAATCAGAGAACACTGTATGAACATCAGAGGTCCACGGTTGTTCAGCATACTTCCAGCAAGTATAAGAAATATTGACAGAACAAACTTAGACATCTTTAAGAGAGCACTAGATAGTTTTCTTCAAGACGTGCTGGACCAACCAGGCTGGTGGATGTGTGGGCCTGCAGGCCACTCCAAGCAACAGCCTGTTGTACCAATCTGTCGCAAATCAAGCCTTACCTCAGGTTGGGTTTGGGGAGTAGAAGAACTCCCAGAACCACTTTCAGGTACAATCCAGGACCAGGTTTATCTTGAGATGATTTCGGGGCTTTTTAGTGTCCCCGCGGCCCGGTCCTCGACCAGGCCTCCACCCCCAGGAAGCAGCCGGTGACAGCTGACTAACCCCAGGTACCTATTTTACTGCTAGGTAACAGGGGCATAGGGTGAAAGAAACTCTGCCCAATGTTTCTCGCCAGCGCCTGGGATCAAACCCAGGACCACAGGATCACAAGTCCAGCGTGCTGTCCGCTCAGCCGACCGGCTCCCTCAGATTACAAGTAAGATCCAAAACACATGGAATCACAGTGTCTATATAACCCTGGGCAGCATAGGTTCAGGACAAGGAGCTGCTGCCTTTCACAATTGCTAAATCACTGTGACATGGCCTCAGATGCCATAGAAGATGAGCAAAATACTGATTTGATCGCAGATTTTGCAAAAGCTCTTGACAAATGTGACAATGGTGTTATTGCACACAAGTTGTTCACAAAAGGAATTACTGGCAAAGTAGGGAGATGGATCTTTAACTTTTTAATGAACAGAACCTAGAGTGTAATAGTCAACACAGTAAAATATGGATCTTCCGGTGTGAAAAGCTCAATCTTCCATGGTACAGTGCTTGCTCCAGTACGTGTTCTCCTCATATCAGACATGGACAAGAATATGAACTATAGTATTGTATCATCGTTTGCAGATGACACTAGCATTTTCATGAGAGTTGACAGTACAGTATAGAGGTCACAGCAAACCTCCAATCTGATGTTAATCAAGCCATTCAATGAGCCACAGAAAATAATATGATTAATGAGGATAAGTTGCACTTACTGAGCTATGGAAAAAAATAAAATATCAAAACAGAAGCCACATATCAAATGCAGTCAAATCACACTATTTAAAGAAAAAGTAACATAAAAGATTTAACAATAAAAATGTCAAAAGACCTTACTTTTAAAGAAACAACAAAGTAGCTGTCACAGCTGCAAGGAAAAGGACATGTTGGATAGATGCTTGCTTCCTTTCAAACAAGAAGCTATACCAATTAAAATTTCTAAGACTAGTGCTCTCTAGAGTGCAATACGGTTGCACACTAACAGCCTCTTTTAAAGCTGAAGAAATTGCTGACCTGGAGAGTGTGTAAAGATCATTTACAGCTAGAATACACTTAAACATCTAAATTATTGGGACCACTTAACAATTTTAAATCTGTATTCCCTAGGTGCAGATGGGAGAGAGACATAATAATTTACATTTGGGAAATACTAGTGGGACTGGTTCCAAATGTGTATACAGAAATAGCACCACGTGAGACCGGAAGGCATGGCAGGATGTGAAATAACCCCTTTGGAAAAGCAAAGGTGCAGAAGGCATACCGAGAGAGAACTCTATTAATATCAAAGGCGCGAGACATTCCAACACTCCCTCTGCACATACAGGACATAACTGGCCAGTCTCTCGCAGAATTCAAACGAGAACTAGACAAGCACCTTCAAAGGATGCCTAATGAACCAGGCAGCAACTTGTGTCAGGCTGCGATTGGCCACATTGAAGGACCTAGTTGACCAGACCACCAGCCAGGAGCCCCGATCCATCCTCAGAATCATCGACATGATATGACAGGTATCCCACCTGCATCTCTTGCTGAGGCGGCAGTATAAAGTTTCATGATGCTCTTTTCATCTTTTCTCTCTCTCTGTCCTTTGTCTTGTTTCTGATGGTTTTACCCTTTTGTCTTGGGTTTTTCTCTATCAGCAGCTTATGCCAAATACTGTACTATTGCCTTCTATTGTTTGACTTTTACAGAGCTGCTTTTACTTTGTCTCATGTGTTCTTACACACTGACCTGCTCATTCTCCTCCCAAGTCATGGGGGTCTCTGGATATTTTTTTTTGTTCTCTTTGCTTCTCAGTTTGCTTCAGTCTTTGATGCCTTTTCTGGAGTGGGCCCCTCTGGTGGCTTCCTGAAGCTATCTCACCGAGATTTCTCCTTGCAGTTTGGTCACATCAGATGCAGAATTCTGTTTGACCTACCAGAACCAGAGCTGAAATCTGGCCCCACTCACGAAGGTACAGAGAGCAAGTGGCAATTAGCCACTATACCAGGAAAACCTGTAGAAAGCTTTACAGACAACTGGAAGGTTAAGAAAGACCAAAGCCTCTAAAACACCAAACAACTCTGCAAATGATCCATACAGAACAAGTAAAAACTCAATATTAGTGCAAAACTAATAGTACTGAGTGTCACCACCTGCTTCTGCACGCAGTCATCTTGCTTCTCAGTTCTTTCACTGATGCCCTTTGGGGCACTACTGTTCCAGGTTGTTCAGACGTGGCAAGCCCCCTGCTTCAAGACAAGTGCCGGCCATTCTTCAACTTGTTCTGTGGGGGACTTTTTGCTTTGTACTCTGTTCTATATTTTAGTTTTTACTTCATGGGTATGTTTTTTATTTAGCATATTGTGGGGACTTGGCTTCATTGTGCTTCATGATGCGTATGCCCTGGGTCACTTTCCAGGGTGCTGTTAGCACTGCCTCTGCACTGACAGATATATCTTATGTTTTGGGTATTTGCCCCCTAAGAAGCCAAGGCTCCAGGGTGGAAAGCCTTGCTTAAGGCTGTTCATGAGTATTTGATTCCTCCTTTTGGGTCCTTGGCTTGGGGTGTTCTGTTGGGGCATGCATGTTTGTTTATATGACATGCTACCGCCAGTCATATCCGGGTTGTGAATTGTGGCTGCGCTTCGCGTCTCTCTTGCAAGTGGCCCCAGTGCTTGGATTCCCTGCTTTGCTAGTTATTTTCAGGACCTGGTAATCCTCTTGAGGATCTTTGGCGTGGTTGTTTTGGCCTGTCAAGCCCACGCTCGCCATGTGTGAATCTGAGGGATGCGCATCGTCTTTGCTACCAGATGATGGTCATTCTCTCACGCTTCACCATTCTGCCTGTTGAGTTGGTGACACCTATGACCCTGAGTCCTGTGAGGTTTGGTGCCCCTGGGGATCTTAACTTTGAATGATTCACCTTTCAATGCAGAAGCTTTTCAGGCAAATGCTGCTTTGAAAGCTATGTTTACTCGAGTTAGACACTTGTGGCATTGTGATATGTTGAATACCCTGGAGTTGGCCCCTATGGTGATTACAGATCTGGAATTGGAGGTGTTGGTGATCTCCACCTGGACTAAGTCCACATTCCCTCTTCCTTTCCTTACATGTGTGGTTCACCCTGCTTCTAGTCTCCCATCTACCCTGGTTCTGCCTCCAAAGCATTTGAGGGTTTCAGAGTTGGGGCAGGGTTTAGCTGTGTGTGTAACCTTGGCCTTCTCCAGAGGTATCCCCATCCACATTGACAGCAGAGGCAGTTGAGCCTTCTGGTTCTGCTGGGGGGTTTCGGGGCAATCATTTTCACAACTGCCTCCTGCTCCGAGCCCTCTTCTTTGCAAGACACCTTTCTCTCCCAGGTGTTAGATGAGGACCATAGCACTAGCCCAGAGCTTTTGTGACAAACTTCTGGGGCTGAAGGGGAGCTCGAGGGGTGTCCATGGGTGCTGTTCGACAGTTCTTGGACCTTGGTTTCCACTCTGGAGGGTCTTTTGCTTCAGGGGGATAAATTCCCATATCCTCCTATACTCACCTAATTGTGCTTGCGGGGGTTGAGCTTTGGCTCTTTGGTCCCGCCTCTCAACTGTCAATCAACAGGTGTACAGATTCCTGAGCCTACTGGGCTCTATCATATCTACACTTGAAACTGTGTATGGAGTCAGCCTCCACCACATCACTGCCTAATGCATTCCATTTATTAACTACTCTGACACTGAAAAAATTCTTTCTAACGTCTGTGGCTCATCTGGGTACTAAGTTTCCACCTGTGTCCCCTTGTTCGTGTCCCACCCGTGGTGAAGAGTTTGTCTTTGTCCGCCCTGTCAATTCCCCTGAGAATTTGTAGGTGGTTATCATGTCTCCCCTTACTCTTCTGTTTTCCAGGGATGTGAGGTTCAGCTCCTTTAGCCTTTCCTCGTAGCTCAATCCTCTCAGTTCCGGGACGAGCCTGGTGGCATACCGCTGAATCTTCTCTAACTTTGTCTTGTGTTTAACTAGGTATGGACTCCAGGCTGGAGCTGCATACTCCAGGATTGGTCTTACATAAGTGGTATACAGGGTTCTGAAAGATTCCTTACACAAATTTCTAAAGGCAGTTCTTATGTTGGCCAGTCTAGCATATGCCGCTGATGATATTCTTTTGATATGGGCTTCTGGGGACAGGTTCGGTGTGATATCAACCCCCAGATCTTTCTCTCTATTTGACTCTTGCAGGATTTCCCCTCCCAAATGATACCTTGTGTTCAGCCTCCTGCTCCCTTCTCCTAATTTCATCACCTTACACTTTCCCGAGTTGAACTTTAGCAGCCATTTTCTAGACCATTCCTCCAGTTTATCCAGGTCATCCTGTAGTCTCTGTCTATCTTCATCCGTCTTGATTCTTCTCATAATTTTTGCATCATCAGCAAACATTGAGAGGAATGAGTCTATACCCTCCGGAAGATCGTTCACATATATTAGAAACAGGATGGGTCCAAGTACTGAGCCCTGTGGGACTCCGCTGGTGACATCTCGCCACTCTGATGTCTCCCCCCTCACCGTTACTCGCTGTTTCCTGTTGCTTAAGTACTCCCTTATCCACTGGAGCACCTTCCCTTTTACTCCTGCCTGTTGCTCCAACTTTTTTAACAGCCTTTTGTGCGGTACTGTGTCAAAGGCTTTTTGGCAATCCAGGAAAATGCAGTCGGCCCACCCTTCTCTTTCCTGCCTAATTTTTGTTGCTTGGTCATAAAATTCTATTAAACCTGTGAGGCACGATTTACCATCCCTGAACCCATGTTGGTGGTGCGTTACAAAGTTATTTCCCTCTAGATGCTCTACGAGCCTTTTCCTCACGATCTTCTCCATTACCTTGCATGGTATACAAGTTAAGGAAACTGGCCTGTAATTCAGTGCCTCTTGCCTGTCACCCTTTTTGTATATTGGGACCACGTTAGCTGTCTTCCAACTTTCTGGTAAGTCTCCTGTTTCCAGTGACCTGTTATACACCATAGAGAGTGGCACACTTAGTGCTTCTGCACCTTCCTTTAGTATCCATGGTGAGATTCTGTCAGGCCAACAGCCTTTGTCACATCCAGCTCCAGCAGACACCTTTTGACCTCATCACTGGTGAGGTCAAATTCCTCCAAGGTTGCTTGGTTTGCCACCTCCTCATTTAGTGCAGGGGCTTCTCCTTGTTCTATTGTGAAGACCTCCTGGAATCTCTTGTTGAGTTCTTCACACACCTCCTTGTCATTCTCTGTGTATCTGTTCTCCGCTTTTCGCAGCTTCATCACTTGTTCTTTCACTGCTGTTTTCCTCCTGATGTGGCTGTGGAGCAGCTTTGGTTGGGTCTTGGCTTTACTCGCGATGTCATTTTCAAACTGTCTCTGCTTCTTCTCTCCTCACTCTGAGGTACTCATTTCTGGCCCTCTGGTATCTCTCCCTGCTCTCTGTGTTTGTTATTTCTGTAATTTCTCCATGTTCTTTTCTCTCAGTTTCTCGCTTCGCTACCTCTGCATTCCTGGTTGAACCATGGGTTTTTTCTGTTGTTTTTCGTTTTTTCCTCCTTTGGACAGGGATAAACCTGTCTGCAGCTTCCTGGCACTTCTGGGTGACAAAATCCATCATGACCTGCACATTCTTGTCTCTAAGTTCTGTTTCCCATGGTATTCCTCTGAGGAAGCTCCTCATCTCTTCATATTTTCCTCTTCGGTAATTCAGTCTTTTTCCCTCCACTCCCATCCTTGGATAGGTATCCCTACCTCCACCAAGTACTCAAAGGTCAGTACACTGTGGTCACTCATTCCTATGGGGGCTTCCACTTTGACTTCCCTTATTTCTGACTCATTCAGGGTGAATATCAAGTCGAGTCTAGCTGGTTCATCATTGCCTCTCACTCTTGTGGGTCCTTGACATGCTGGCTCAGAAAATTCCTTGTTGCCACTTCCAAGAGTTTAGCTCTCCACGTATCTGCACCACCATGTGGGTCCCCATTCTCCCAGTCTATCTTTCCATGGTTGAAATCGCCCATGATTAAGAGTCTGGAGCCATTCCTGCAGGCAACTGAAGCTGCTCTCTCTATTATATTAATGGTTGCCATGTTGTTCCTATCAAACTCCTGTCTTGGTCTTCTGTCATTTAGGGGAGGGTTGTACATGACTGCCACTATTATCTTAGGTCCACCCATTGTTATAGTTCCTGTTATGTAATCTCTGAATCCGTCACAGCCCGGAATTTCCATCTCATCAAAACTCCAGTCCTTCTATCAGCAGGGCCACTCCTCCGCCTCCTCTCCCCTCCCTCTCTTTTCCTTACTATAAGTAGTCCTTTGGAAACACAGCATCTGTTATGACTCCTGACAATTTTGTTTCTGTTAGTCCTACTACATCAGGGTTTTTCTTCTTGCACCCTTTCAGCCAGTTCACTTGCTTTATTGGTAATCCCATCAATGTTTGAGTACATTACCTTGAAGCTCACTTTCTTGTATCCAATTTCACTCTCACTCCCCACAAGTGTAGGAGTTGTTCTATGGTCAAGTTACTTGTTACTGGACTGTCCTATGTATGAGTATGATTGTTGAGCTGCTCATCCCCCCCCCTCTCCTTCGGTCTTGGTTCCAGGTCCCTTTGAACTCTGAACCCTTTTGAACTTGTATTTTTCTGAGGATTCCATCTTCCCCCGTTTCCCTTTCAGGGGCTCATGCAGATTTGCTTTGGTACCTCTTGCAGAATTCATACCTATTTTTCATTGATTGACTTGGCCTCTTTGGAGTATGGGTCCATCTCGGCTTATTGGCTGCAATATGAGTTTTCAGATTTATCCTGGTTGGCTGATATCCTCTTGTTTTCCTTGGAGGTTTGGCAAGGGTTCTGTCAGACCCGCACGCATGATTGCGGGAGGTATGTTCTGTCTTTCAGGTGGTCTTGGTTGGCATTAATGCTCTGTCTGACGACTACCTGTTAGTTCCAGCTCTCCCAGGAAGTGGGCAAGTAGCATCTCCATGTGCAACTTCTTGTACTGTCCAGGGCTTTTATTGTGAATGACCGACCACAAGGCACGTTTGCACTTAGCAGCAGTCTTACAGATTTGGGTCCTAGTGGAGGGCTTTCTGGGTGATTAAAAGAGAATGTAGCTTCACTCTGTAACACCCTGGATGTGGATGCCTTGAAGTCTGTAGTTCCTTCAATGGGGGCCTTGCCTAAAATGCTTACTCCTTTCCTTTGGGAGGCTGTGGCGGCATTTTACGTGGCCAAGTTCATGTGTCAAAAGGTCATGTTGCTCCATTCGTTAGATTTAGCTTGGTTCCTTTCCCTTTTGTCTACCTCCTCTTTCCAGAGGATGTAGTGTCGCAAGTTCTGTCTGCAGCAGTGTTTCTCTTGTCGTCGCCTATTGCCCATTGTTTTTTCTTGATTCTGTTCTAGCTCGGAGGCAGTCTGGTAGTGTTGGGACCTCGCCTGCTGTTGATTAAGGTAGGTCCTCCGGAGATTATAGTTTTCAAGCTGTTGTGCATCTTGTTGAAAATCCCATTTCTGCTAGATGTCACACACATGCATTGTGGAAGGGTGGATTCTGCTTGTAGTTTGCGCCGGCCTTTTAACAGTTTGCCATTTGCCCTTTCGATGCCGCCACGGGTGCTCCTCGCTCGTTTTGCCAGCTACGGAACCTATGGCTCATGGGCCTTATGTGTCATTTCCTGCAGCGTGTAGTGGAATAGGTCGGTCCCTTCCCCTTTCTTTTGGTCAGGTGTCCTCTCCAGCTTTGCAGGGGAACCAACCGGCTCTGCTAGTTGAAATCAGGGGTGATCGAGTAGACCTTGTCCCAGGAACAAGGTCTGTTAGGTTTTATGGTGGCTTTATCAGGCTTATGTTTTCAAGGCTTGGTTTGAATCTAGCTCCCCATGTGTTTGCCAGATTGGCGCAGTTGATTGTGGCCCGGCTGCACTTTCTGGCCTGAGGTGTGTTGGTCTACCTCAATTACTGGCTGGTTTGGGTTCTCATTCAGTCTGCATGTCAGCAAGCCAGGGATCCAGTTTTTTTAACAGTTTACTCAGTTCTGGTTCCTGGTGAAGTGGTACAAGACCCAGTTGGTTCCATCCCAGGTTCAGACTTGGCTGGACCTCATTTGAAACTCTCAATCAACTTCTTGTTCCCTGCCTCTGGCAGTTTTAGACCATTTGCAGCTTCATTGCTAATTGATCTTGAATCAGTCCCAGATGTCTGCTGGTTAGTTGAACAGTTGTGCAGGAGCTTCAAACTTTGACTGCATTGTCTTATTTATTGGGCAGAGTTTCACTCCGGGCATTGTTACAGTTTCTCTGGTTCTGTCCATTTTGCTGCTCCTGGGACTGTCGGGTTCAGACCTAACCTACCCTTCATCGGCTCCTTTGTCATCAGCTTCCTCTACAGGCTTTTCCTGGGTTCGCGTCTGTGGTGCCATCTCCCCTTCGCTTGATGCTTTCACAGACGCTTTGGTTCTTGAGTTGGTGCTTTATGACCAATGCTGACCAAGCCACTTAGGGTTGATGGTTATCACACTTCTGTTCAATTTCTACTGAGTGGACTGTCGACAGTGCGTCCTTTCATTGACTCTGAGACATTCGGCTGTCCCAGGTGAACCTCATTGCATTGGCATGGAGCTGGTGCCTTCCCTCCAATGTGGCTCTGTTCCTCAAGTGCGATGCTGTCAGGGTGGATGGCTTTTGACTGGGCTGTTTGCGGTGGAAATGCAGTTACGTTTTTACCAGTCCATTCCGGCTGAAGTAATGCTCCTTCTGAGCCATCTTGGTTCTCAATGGGGTGTTGATGTTTCTTTGTTGACCAGACCACACACTAGAAGGTGAAGGGACGACGACGTTACGGTCTGTCCTGGACCATTCTCAAGTCGATTGTGTGCTTCATGACCAGTGAAGCACACAGTCGACAATCGACCAGTCGACAATCGACTTGAGAATGGTCCAGGACGGACCGAAACATCGTCGTCCCTTCACCTTCTAGTGTGTGGTCTGGTCAACATACTTTAGCCACGTTATTGTGACTCATCGCCTGCACGTTGATGTTTCTTTCCTCCCATGTTCTTGTTGCCCCTTTGGTCTGGCTCTGTTTTTGGTGGCTCTTGCCTTCAGTTGTCTAGTTGGGAGCACCATCCTCTTTCCCGGAAGCATGGATTCTGCTCTCTCGCCCTGTGGGGTGGTGTCTTTGTCTGCAACTTTTTCTTTGCTGGCAGTGAATAGGACTGTTGGCTTCTTGGGATATTTGGTGATTGATACTTGGTTTTATC
>WNGS01147978.1:8526-18600 GCA_020271785.1 Procambarus virginalis | reverse complement strand
CCGCTTTTAGCTCGTATGCGCGCTATGGCCAAAAATTGACGTAATTTGAAATGAAATCGACTCACAAAAGTGACGTATTGTCCCGTTTTCTGTTTGAGGTCCTCCGGCTTACTCGGAAAAGTTAAGAGAGGAAACTTTCAATTAACGGTTTTCATGTTGAAACTTTAGGGGAATTTCCTGCCCACCTAACCTATCAGAGGACCCTTAACTTACTGTTGTTGAAAAAAAAAATCCCAATTTATTTCATTTTTTCATTTTCAAATTACGTTCATTTTCGGCCATAAGGGTAAAAGGCTAAAAGTGACGTTATTTTAAGAGGACAGATTGAATACAACTCCCACCATACAACAGAAGACCCAGGCAGGAATATGATGCCATCAACAAAGCAGACACAGAGACATTACAGAGAGCAGAAACAGTGACACACAGAATGACAGCTAAACTTCTAGTCATGGGGGACTTAATCATGGAGAGACTGACTGGGAGTCTGGGTTCTTCCCATGGTGGGGAAGAAACGTGGGGAGCGAAGTTAGTGGAAGTTGTAGAAAGAAACTTCTCAACATGTAAAGGAGGACACAAGAGAAAGGGGAGGAGATACACTAAGTCTACTGGACTTGATCTTCACCCAGAATGATGAAGACACTGAGAACTTAGAGCATGAGGTATCACTAGCAGCAGGTGACCATTGTGTCCTGAGTGTTCCACTACACGATGGTACTCTACCACCAGCAGCAGGTGACCATTGTGTCCTAGTGTTCCACTACACGATGGTACTCTACCACCAGCAGCAGGTGACCATTGTGTCCTAGTGTTCCACTACACGATGGTACTCTACCACCAGCAGCAGGTGACCATTGTGTCCTAGTGTTCCACTACACGATGGTACTCTACCACCAGCAGCAGGTGACCATTGTGTCCTAGTGTTCCACTACATGATGGTACTCTACCACCAGCAGCAGGTGACCATTGTGTCCTAGTGTTCCACTACACGATGGTACTCTACCACCAGCAGCAGGTGACCATTGTGTCCTAGTGTTCCACTACACGATGGTACTCTCACCAGCAGCAGGTGACCATTGTGTCCTAGTGTTCCACTACATGATGGTACTCTACCACAGCAGCAGGTGACCATTGTGTCCTAGTGTTCCACTACACGATGGTACTCTGCCACCAGCAGCAGGTGACCATTGTGTCCTGAGTGTTCCACTACACGATGGACCTCAGATCAGTGGCCATAAGACAAGGAGTGACAGTAAGACAGTATCTGGGACGTGTACCATGACAGGAGCACCTTAGAGGGGAGACGGTCCAGGACATGATGGACCAAGCCAAACTGAGGTACGAAGAAACAGTAGAGAGATTAATACCATCAATAAGATAACAAATTAGAAGAGAATATAATAACCCGTAGTTCAATGGTCAGTGCCAGGAGGCAAAAGTGAAAAGCAGGAGGGAGTGGAGGAAATTCAGAGGTCAAAGACTAGAGGGAAAACACCCGCTCCACACATGTACACCAGACCCCACACATGTACACCCGCCCCCCACACATGTACACCCGCCCCCAACACATGTACACCCGCTCCTCAGTCCTCACCCCAAGTCCCCCCACCCTCCACCGCCCTCACAGCTGTCTCCGTAAACCAGCACAACACCTGTGAACACTAACACCTGTGAACACTAACACCTGTGAACACTAACACCTGTGAACACTAACACCTGCGTCAACCATGTAACATCCTTCCCAAATGTAACCTTAAAATGTCAACCTTTTTGTTCAAATATAATTTAGATAATTGCTGACGATTGGTCCGTACGAGGCCGCTCCTATTGGTCCGTACGAGGCAGCTCCTATTGGTCCGTACGAGGCCGCTCCTATTGGTCCGTACGAGGCCGCTCCTATTGGTCCATACGAGGCCGCTCCTATTGGTCCATACGAGGCCGCTCCTATTGGTCCATACGAGGCCACTCCTATTGGTCCATACGAGGCCGCTCCTATTGGTCCATACGAGGCCGCTCCTATTGGTCCATACGAGGCCGCTCCTATTGGTCCATACGAGGCCGCTCCTATTGGTCCATACGAGGCAGCTCCTATTGGTCCTACGAGGCAGCTCCTATTGGCCCATACTAGGCAGCTTCTATTGGTTCATACGAGGCAGCTCCTATTGGTCCATACGAGGCCGCTCCTATTGGTCCATACGAGGCCGCTCCTATTGGTCCATACGAGGCAGCTCCTATTGGTCCATACGAGGCCGCTCCTATTGGTCCATACGAGGCAGCTCCTATTGGTCCATACGAGGCAGCTCCTATTGGTCCATACGAGGCAGCTCTATTGGTTCATACGAGGCAGCTCCTATTGGTCCATACGAGGCCGCTCCTATTGGTCCATACGAGGCCGCTCCTATTGGTCCATACGAGGCAGCTCCTATTGGTCCATACGAGGCAGCTCCTATTGGCCCATACGAGGCAGCTTCTATTGGTTCATACGAGGCAGCTCCTATTGGTCCATACGAGGCAGCTCCTATTGGTCCATACGAGGCCGCTCCTATTGGTCCATACGAGGCCGCTCCTATTGGTCCATACGAGGCAGCTCCTATTGGTCCATACTAGGCAGCTCCTATTGGTCCATACGAGGCAGCTCCTATTGGTCCATACGATGCAGCTCCTATTGGTCCATACGAGGCAGCTCCTATTGGTCCATACGAGGCAGCTCCTATTGGTCCATACGAGGCAGCTCCTATTGGTCCATACGAGGCAGCTCCTATTGGTCCATACGAGCCAGCTCCTATTGGTCCATACGAGCAGCTCCTATTGGACCATACGAGGCAGCTCCTATTGGTCCATACGAGGCAGCTGCTATTGGTCCATACGAGGCAGCTCCTATTGGTCCATACGAGGCAGCTCCTATTGGTCCATACGAGGCAGCTCCTATTGGTCCATACGAGGCAGCTCCTATTGGTCCATACGAGGCAGCTCCTATGGTCCATGCGAGGCAGCTGCTGTTTATATCTGTGGAAACTCATATTATATATATATATATATATATATATATATATATAATATATATATATATATATATATATGCAGAATAACCACATGTGAAAAATAGAAAATGAATTGAAGGCGAATTAGCCGAAAACGCGTTAAGCATTTTCTATTTTTCACATGTGGTTATTCTGCATATATATATATATAATATATATATATATATATATATATATATATATATATATATATATATATATATATATTATATATATAATATATATAACCTACGCTTGAAACAACCCAACGATCCCGCACCAAATATGATTCCCGGTAATTTGTTCCTTAAAGCAACAAGCATATTTCCAAACCAGTATTTACCCAGGAATATCTTGATTGTGTAAACCAATTCACTCACAATATATGGCGGAAGTGTAATGTGTAATATCTGAGAAATGTGTGTGTGTGTACCTGTGAGATAGAGAGCGGTCACAGCGCCTAGTGTAAACACACCCTATTGCTCCCTACACAGTCTTATACACAGACTTATACACAGTCTACATATACAGTGTAAGTTTGGCTTGCATAAACACACTTTGATGTTGCAACATCAAAACGTACCGGTGTTTTGATGTTGCAACATTTAGTTCTGTTATGTTGGGCTGGTGCTTTATAGAAGGTAACCCCCCTCTAAAAGTTAGCTAAGTTTCAGATTCCTATTTCCTGTTATGTCAAGAGAGGCACCTAGGGGAGCCATGCCCGTGTGTCTGTTTCCTGCTGTGGGAATCGAACCCCGGAACAGGCGGTTGTGAGCTGAGTGTGGTAGTCACAGTGTTAATGAGATGTAAAGTGTATGTTCTAATGGCGCAGCACATCTCCTTGCCTAAATATTTGCCTACATTCCTTCCTACCTACATACTTTTCTAACATCTACCTCCCTACACAACTTTATACTCAAATACTTGCATTACTAACCTATCTACCTTCCTCCCCAACTATCTACATTTCTACCCTCCTACTTACCCTTCTACCTACCTTCATTCTTTCCCACGGCTGGTGTCTGGCCTTTCTCCATTTACTTCAGTGTTGGTTTAGCAACCTGTTGTCTTTGGAGAGTTTTTGTATCACATTCCAACAGGTCTTCAGGGCCAGACCAAGTATTTACCACAGTTCTTAAAGAGTGTAAGAACGTAGTCTTGCATATTTAAGGAATTGTTAGTAGGTAGGTGCTCAATCCCTGACCGTCCAAGTGGTTGTGCACCATTCCTCTATCCTCTCCCATCTCCTTTTCCCTCATATCCCTTCCAAGTGTCATATAATCAGAATGTCTTAGTGCTCTTCCTGATTTTTTTATCTGATTTTTCTGAATTTCTGATTTTTTTTTAATTTTACAATGACTTTACCTTAATAGAGCATTAGAGTCGTGGAGGGTGGTTAACGTGGTGCCGATTTTGAATTAGGCAGATAGATCACTTACGTCGAACTATCCTCTAATTAACTTAACGTCTATTGCAGACAAATTTATCGGAGCAAAACCCACAAAAGCTACTTGTTTTTATTTTGAAAACCATTGATGAATAAACGAGTTAATTACAGCATGCTTTTACAGAGGGCCGCTCAGCTTTACCAAAAATGACTTTTAATACTTTTCAATAATTAAAGGACTTCTAGATCTTTCTCTAGATCTAAAAATTCTAGATCTTTTTCTAGATCTAGAAATTACTTCTAGATCTTTCTCTAGATCTAGAAATTACTTATAAATCTTTTGCTAGATCTAAAAAGGACTTTTAGATCTTTTTCTAGGTCTAGAATGGATTTCTAGATCTAGAAAGGCCTTCTAGATCGTTGTCTAGATCTGGAAGTCCCTGACAAGTGGTTGGGCACCATTCCTTCCCTCCGTCCCATCCCTAATCCTTATCCTGACCCCTTCCCAGTGCATTATAGTCGTAATGGCTTGGTGCTTTCCCCTGATAATTCCCTTCCCTTCCCACATTAATGCTAACTCTGCTTGCTTTGAAATAACTAACTTAGGATAACCAACCCCCCATTACCATGGACCTCAAGTAATTATCAGGAGAAAGCGCCAAGCCATTACGACTATATATCACTGGGAAGGGGTCAGGATAAGGATTAGGGATGGGACGGAGGGAAGGAATGGTACCCAACCACTTGTGGATGATCGGGGATTGAACGCCGACCTGCATGAAGCGAGACCGTCGCTCTACCGTCCAGCCCAAGTGGTTGGATAGAGCAGTGGTCCTGAAGCTTTGTAATAAGTCTCTTGAGAAGCATAACATCAGACGCTTAATAAAATCAAGATGCACAGATTCGTTGTCTCTTCCATAATCGATTGATTGATTGATTGATGAAGATTAAGCCACACAAGAGGTGGCACGGGCATGAATAGCCCGTAAGTGGTGGCCCTTTTGAGCCATTACCAGTATCAAAAGATGATACTGGAGATCTGTGGAGGCGCAACTGCACCCTGCGCGACGGGAGATGTCTCCCGGACCAAATGGTGACCAAAGTTCAAGTTCAAGTATGTTTATTGAGATAAGCAAGAAATACATCTCAAAGGGATAGAGTAGCTTAGGCTATTTCTACTCCCCTGGTGGTGACCAAATGGTGTCCATAATCAGTATTGTTCCCTCTGTTTTGTGGGTGTAGGTGTCGCTGCCTTATCCAGATGGTGTTACATACATGCCGGGGTTCGACACGTGGTGCTAACATGGGGCAGAATAACACCAGATCTTACAGAATAACATGTCATTACCAGTGGCATGGGAAATGTAGAATATAATTCATAATTGTGTACTGTATGGTGTTAGTTGAGACCCTTGAGGGACTTATATAGACGAGGGAAGAAATAGCCTAAGTAACTCTATCCTTTTGAGATGTACTTTATTTTCTCAATAAACTTTCTTGAACTTGAAGTGGTGCTTGTGTCGCGGGGTCCTGAAAATGCTCAAATTTTCTAATAAATTGAAAATGTCAAATAAAACTTGGAATCTTCCATTCTATTCACCTGGGTTGTAGGAGACTCGAACCCCGGCAACCACGCGTGTGAGGTCGACGCTTAACCGATAGGGCTATGAGCAGTCTTAAAATGGTTATCTTGAGATGATTTCGGGGCTTTGCGTCCCCGCGGCCCGGTCCTAGACCGGGCCTATTTTTTTTTTTGTTACACATCCCCAGGAAGCAGCCCGTAGCAGCTGTCTTAACTCCCAGGTACCTATTTACTGCTAGGTGAACAGAAGCACCAGGGTGATGCCCCTGTTCACCTAGAGGCATGAATGACTTTATTAACCTTGAAATCATCTGCAACAAGTTTACAGATGTAAAAAAGTGACATGTAACACATGTTTATCTGTAAGAAAGTCACATGTAACACATATTTATCTGTAAGAAAGTGACATGTAACACATGTTTATCTGTAAGAAAGTCACATGTAACACATGTTTATCTGTAAGAAAGTGACATGTAACACATGTTTATCTGTAAGAAAGTCACATGTAACACATGTTTATCTGTAAGAAAGTCACATGTAACACATATTTATCTGTAAGAAAGTGACATGTAACATATTTATCTGTAAGAAAGTGACATGTAACACATATTTATCTGTAAGAAAGTGACACGTAACACATATTTATCTGTAAGAAAGTGACACGTAACACATATTTATCTGTAAGAAAGTCACATGTAACACATATTTATCTGTAAGAAAGTGACATGTAACACATATTTATCTGTAAGAAAGTGACATGTTTGTTTACATGTATCAATAAACCACGAAACTCTGAACTGATTTCTACTTTCCCACCGTCTTTCCCATGATTTCTTTCCCATTATAGCTGGACCTTTGTTTGTTTGATAATAGTGATTCATGAACAGAATGTAATTGGTGTCGGGTAATTGGATTGCTATTTCTGTGAACGCAATTCCGATTACATTTACTTAATTTTATTTCGGTGAAAGAAGTGGCTTCTCCATCACGTTCGTAAATTGAACTTTCGGTAATTATTAATGAACTTTTTTGTTGACTTTTGCCTTTTATGTCTGAGTGGCTCGGTCTGTATGTAAATATTGGGGGGCAGCTCCCCCTGTGCTGCCTCTGACGCAGGTCTCTCCTGACGCAGGTCTCTCCTGACGCAGGTCTCTCCTGACGCAGGTCTCCCCTGACGCAGGTCTCCTCCTGACGCAGGTCTCTCCTGACGCAGGTCTCCCCTGACGCAGGTCTCCCCTGACGCAGGTCTCCCCTGACGCAGGTCTCCCCTGACGCAGGTCTCTCCTGACGCAGGTCTACTGACGCAGGTCTCTCCTGACGCAGGTCTCCCCTGACGCAGGTCTCCCCTGACGCAGGTCTCCCCTGACGCAGGTCTCTCCTGACGCAGGTCTCCCCTGACGCAGGTCTCCCCTGACGCAGGTCTCCCCTGACGCAGGTCTCTCCTGACGCAGGTCTCCCCTGACGCAGGTCTCCCCTGACGCAGGTCTCCCCTGACGTAGGTCTCCCCTGACGCAGGTCTCCCCTGACGCAGGTCTCCCCTGACGCAGGTCTCCCCTGACGCAGGTCTCCCCTGACGCAGGTCTCCCCTGACGCAGGTCTCCCCTGACGCAGGTCTCCCCTGACGCAGGTCTCCTCCTGACGCAGGTCTCTCCTGACGCAGGTCTCCCCTGACGCAGGTCTCCCCTGACGCAGGTCTCCCCTGACGCAGGTCTCCCCCTGACGCAGGTCTCCCCTGACGCAGGTCTCCCCTGACGCAGGTCTCCCCTGACGCAGGTCTTCCCCTGACGCAGGTCTTCCCCTGACGCAGGTCTCCCCTGACGCAGGTCTCCCCTGACGCAGGTCTCTCCTGACGCAGCTCCCTCAGAAAAAAATAGTAGTCTGAAAATACCACAGAAACATAGCAAAAAAAATCAGTTCGAATCCTCGATGACCCAACTGAACTAAATGCTGCCATCGAAGCTATTGTGGTTTGCATCTTGTATGACATAAATGGAAGCGTAAAATGCCTCCAGATAACTTAATATCTCAAAAAAAGGTCTAAAGTTTTGAGGTTATCTTGAGATGATTTCGGGGCTTTAGTGTCCCCGCGGCCCGGTCCTCGACCAGGCCTCCACCCCGAGGAAGCAGCCCGTGACAGCTGACTAACACCCAGGTACCTATTTTACTGCTAGGTAACAGGGGCATAGGGTGAAAGAAACTCTGCCCATTGTTTCTCGCCGGCACCCAGGATCGAACCCGGGACCACAGGATCACAAGTCCAGCGTGCTGTCCGCTCGGCCGACCGGCTTCTTTCCTCCTCTCTAGAAAGAACCTCTAAAGCCCCTGGAAACCAGTTACAGGTAAACCAAACCGAACGAGACACCCTTACAATCTGTGCCTTAAGCACTTGGATATAGGCCACAGGGGCAAAAACGTCCCTTGGCAGGGGAGTTGCAAAGTTCAGGGCAACAGTCACATATTGCAATCACGCTAATCACTACTCATTGTATACTTGTGCGGTATTTTAATGCATTCATTTTCCATCTTTGCATCTGTGAGTTCAAACATGTATTTCCTTACGACTGTCAGATTAAGACGTTGTTCCTGCAACACTGTTCTTGCAACACTGTGTTCCTGCAACACCTTGTTCTTGCAACACTTTGTTCTTGCAACACTGTGTTCCTGCAACACTGTGTTCCTGCAACACCTTGTTCTTGCAACACTGTGTTCCTGCAACACTGCGTTCCTGCAACACCTTGTTCTTGCAACACTTTGTTCTTGCAACACTGTGTTCCTGCAACACTGTGTTCCTGCAACACCTTGTTCTTGCAACACTTTGTTCTTGCAACACCTTGTTCTTGCAACACTGTGTTCTTGCAACACTGTGTTCTTGCAACATCACGTTCTTGCAACACCATGTTTTTGCACCATCATGTTCTTGCAACACTGTGTTCTTGCAACACTGGGTTCTTGCAACACTGTGTTCTTGCAACACTGTGTTCTTGCAACACCATGTTCTTGCAACATCACGTTCTTGCACCATCACGTTCTTGCAACACAATGTTCTTGCAACATCACGTTCTTGCAACACCATGTTCTTGCAACATCACGTTCTTGCAACACCATATTCTTGCAACACTGTGTTCTTGCAACACTATGTTCTTGCAACAATATGTTCTTACAACACCATGTTTTTGCAACACTATGTTAATGCAATACCATATTCTTGCAACACTGTTCTTGCCACATCACGTTCTTGCACCATCACCTTCTTGCACCATCACGTTCTTGCAACACCATATTCTTGCAACACCATATTCTTGCAACACTGTGTTCTTGCAACACTATGTTCTTGCAACACCTTGTTCTTGCAACACTGTGTTCTTGCAACACTATGTTCTTGCAACACCATATTCTTGCAACACTGTGTTTCTTGCAACACCATGTTCTTGCACCATCACGTTCTTGCAACACCATGTTCTTGCAACACCATGTTCTTGCAACAATATATTATCATGTGATATGTATATGATTCATTGAGTTTTATAATACACTGTTGTGCGCAAATTAGTAATTGAAATAGATGTAAATGTGTCGTATTGAGTGATGAATGTAATTTAAAATATGTAAATTAATAATTTAAAAATTGGGTGAAATCATTAAGGGAACCGTTGCTCTATGGACCTGGGCTCTGTGGAGTCATCTTTACACAGATCTACAAGGGTCGTGATGAAGGTTCGAACCTATGTCCGAATGATCCCAGACGCTCCTTAGTCTGGGATCTTCACACACACACACACACACTATATTAATACCTATAAGAGAGAGAGAGAGAGAGAAAAAAAAAAGAGAGAGAAGAGAGAAGAGAGAGAGAGAGAGAGAGAGAATGTTTAGCTCTCTGTCCAAGCTGGAGGCCAGAGGTGAGGGGCTAGCCTCACCCAAATTTGCAGAGGGGAATATTATATACACTGTGCATGGTGGACTTGTAATATCCAGTGAGAGCAAGTCCGGAACGTGAAGGTGGCAACAGTATGTCACGTCCAATAAACGCCATGTTCACTGCACCTGAATAATCTTTGTAGGCATAAGTTATTGACCTATAGGTT
>WNGS01147967.1:0-17007 GCA_020271785.1 Procambarus virginalis | reverse complement strand
GAGATACCAGAGAACCAGGAATGAGTATGTCAGGGTGAGAAGAGAAGCAGAGAAAGTTTATGAAAATGATACAGCAAACAAAGCCAGACCGAACCAAAGCTACTCCACAGTCACATCAGAAGGAAAACATGTGAGAGAACAGGTAGTGAAAATCCAAACATTCAGATCTGATAGGAAAGAACTTACTGACTCCCAACGACCTGAAAGTACTAGTATAAAAGCTATGATTTGTTCAGATCTGAAACCTACTTCTATGGGCAGCACAAAACGTCCACTAGACTGTGCGACACGTCAGTGGTTCAAGGATCAGGTTGGGTTACCGTACCTGTGGCAGGTGGCTGCAGGTGACGTTTCTCCCAATCCTGAGCACTCAGTGCAAACTCTGTGAGCAGGAACTACGGCACGATCTCCCGCACTACTCACTGAATGCCCAGTTATTAGGCCTTTCAGACCAGCTGGCATGAGGTACCTGGAGCTTTGTAATACTTTATTCACTCTCGTATTCTTGAAGATATCCTCACAGTGTACCCAAATTTGCCAGTGCAGGCTACTAAACATATGGCCCTGTATGCCTAACCATCCTGCGAGATGGGGACCTTTATTACCACTGCTACCTTATTCAATCTTGTGTTGATGATATCCTCAAAATACATCCGAAATCTGCCAGTGCAGACTGCTTATCACATGCCTCTGTATGACTAACCATCCTGTGTGATGGGGATTTTCTAGCATCAACTAGTTAGCTTTTTGACACGCTGTACTCCACTTCATATAGTCTAGGGTAGCTGCACTAATGCAGATGTACCTAAGGAATTAATAAAAAAAAAAACAGGCGAGGACAGGTATACAGAGAATGACAAAGAGGTGTGTGATGAACTCAACAAGAGGTTCCAAGAGGTCTTCACAACAGAACAAGGTGAGGTCACTGTGCTAGGAGAGAGGGAGGTAAACCAGGCAGCCTTGGAAGAGTTCGAAATTACGAGAAAGGTGGTCAAGAGACACCTGCTGGAACTAGATGTTAGAAAGGCTGTTGGTCCAGACGGGATCTCGCCATGGGTACTGAAAGAGTGTGCAGAGGCACTTTGCTTGCCACTCTCCATAGTGTATATAGTAGGTCACTGGAGACGGGAGACCTACCAGAAATATGGAAGACTGCGAATGTGGTCCCAATATACAAAAAGGGCGACAGGCAAGAGGCACTGAACTACAGGCCAGTGTCCTTGACTTGTATACCATGCAAGGTGATGGAGAAGATCGTGAGAAAATACCTGGTAGCACATCTGGAGAGAAGGGACTTCGTGACAAGTCGCCAACATGGGTTCAGGGAGGGTAAATCTTGCCTGACTGGCTTAATAGAATTCTACGACCAGGTGACAAAGATTAAGCAAGAAAGAGAGTGCTGGACGGACTGCATTTTCTTGGATTGTCGGAAAGCCTTTGGCACAGTACTGCATAAGAGGCTGGTACATAAGCTGGAGAGACAGGCAGGTGTAGCTGGTAAGGTGCTCCAGTGGATAAGGGAGTACCTAAGCAATAGGAAGCAGAGAGTTATGGTGAGGGGTGAGACCTCCGATTGGCGTGAAGTCACCAGTGGAGTCCCACAGGGCTCCAGGGCTGTACTCGGTCCTATCTTGTTCCTGATATATGTAAAAGATCTCCTGGAGGCTATAGATTCATTTCTCTCAATGTTTGCGGACGATGCCAAAATTATGAGAAGGATTAAGACAGAAGAGGACTGTTTGAGGCTTCAAGAAGACCTAGACAAACGTTATCTTGAGGTTATCTTGAGATGATTTCGGGGCTTTTGGTGTCCCCGCGGCCCGGTCCTCGACCAGGCCTCCACCCCCAGGAAGCAGCCCGTGACAGCTGACTAACACCCAGGTACCTATTTTACTGCTAGGTAACAGGGGCATTTAGGGTGAAAGAAACTCTGCCCATTGTTTCTCGCCGGCGCCTGGGATCGAACCCAGGACCACAGGATCACAAATCCAGCGTGCTGTCCGCTCGGCCGACCGGCTCCCTTATGGGAGCCGGTTAACGTAAGGAATGGTCCAACAAATGGGTGTTAGTTTAACTCAACCAAATGTAATGTAATGAAGATAGGTTTAGGGAGCAGGAGGCCAAATACATGGTATCATCTGGGAGAGGAAATTCTTCAGGAGTCAGAGAAAGAAAAAGACTTGGGGGTTGATATTATGCCAGACCTGTTTCCTGCAGCACATATCAAGAGGATAACATCAGCGGCATATGCCAGGCTGGCCAACATACGAACGGCATTCAGAAACTTGTGTAAAGAATCATTCAGAACTTTGTATACCACATATGTCAAGCCAATCCTGGAGTATGCAGCCCCAGCATGGAGCCCATATCTAGTCAAGGATAAGACTAAACTGGAAAAGGTTCAAAGGTTTGCCACCAGACTAGTACCCGAGCTGAGAGGTATGAGCTACGAGGAGAGACTACGGGAATTAAACCTCACTTCGCTGGAAGACAGAAGAGTTAGGGGGGACATGATCACCACATTCAAAATTCTCAAGGGAATTGATAGAGTAGATAAAGACAGGCTATTTAACACAAGGGGCACACGCACTAGGGGACACAGGTGGAAACTGAGCGCCCAAATGAGCCACAGAGATATTAGAAAGAACTTTTTTAGCGTCAGAGTGGTTGACAAATGGAATGCATTAGGAAGTGATTTGGTGGAGGCTGACTCCATACACAGTTTCAAGTGTAGATATGATAGAGCCCAATAGGCTCAGGAACCTGTACGCCTGTTGATTGACGGAGGCGGGACCAAAGAGCCAGAGCTCAACCCCGCAAACGCAACTAGGTGAGTACAACTAGGTGAGTACAACTAGGTGAGTACACACACACACACACACACACACACACACACACACACACACACACACACACACACACACACACACACACACACACACACACACACACACACACACAGCTAAGCACACAAGCTACCTAAGCAACAAAGTAAAAGAGCATGGAGAAACTATAGAAATATCAGGACACTTGAGAGCAGAGAAGGATACCAGAGAGCCAGGAATGAATACGTCAGGATGAGAAAAGAGGCAGAAGGGCAATATGAAAACGACATAACAAGCAAGGCTAAGACTCAACTCGCGCAAAGTATGCGAGCCAAGAGGGCCCGCCAAGTGCGCGAGCCAAGAGGGCCCGCCAAGTGCGCGAGCCAAGAGGGCCCGCCAAGTGCGCGAGCCAAGAGGGCCCGCCAAGTGCGCGAGCCAAGAGGGCCCGCCAAGTGCGCGAGCCAAGAGGGCCCGCCAAGTGCGCGAACCAAGAGGGCCCGCCAAGTGCGCGAGCCAAGAGAACCCGCCAAGTGCGCGAGCCAAGAGGGCCCGCCAAGTGCGCGAGCCAAGAGGGCCCGCCAGATGCGCGAGCCAAGAGGGCCCGCCAGATGCGCGAGCCAAGAGGGCCCGCCAGATGCGCGAGCCAAGAGGGCCCGCCAGATGCGCGAGCCAAGAGGGCCCGCCAGATGCGCGAGCCAAGAGGGCCCGCCAGTTGCGCGAGCCAAGAGGGCCCGCCAGATGCGCGAGCCAAGAGGGCCCGCCAGATGCGCGAGCCAAGAGGGCCCGCCAGATGCGCGAGCCAAGAGGGCCCGCCAGATGCGCGAGCCAAGAGGGCCCGCCAGATGCGCGAGCCAAGAGGGCCCGCCAGATGCGCGAGCCAAGAGGGCCCGCCAGATGCGCGAGCCAAGAGGGCCCGCCAGATGCGCGAGCCAAGAGGGCCCGCAAGATGCGCGAGCCAAGAGGGCCCGCCAGATGCGCGAGCCAAGAGGGCCCGCCAGATGCGCGAGCCAAGAGGGCCCGCCAGATGCGCGAGCCAAGAGGGCCCGCCAGATGTGCGAGCCAAGAGGGCCCGCCAGATGCGCGAGCCAAGAGGGCCCGCCAGATGCGCGAGCCAAGAGGGCCCGCCAGCCGCCAAGAGGGCCCGCCAGCCAAGGAGGGCCAAGAGGGCCCGCCAGCCAAGGCGGGCCAAGAGGGCCAAGAGGGCCCCAGCCAGCCGGGCCGAGGGCCGCCAGCCAGAGGGCGGGCCAAGAGGGCGGCCAAGAGGGCCCGAGAGCCAAGGCGGGCCAAGAGGGCCCGAGAGCCAAGGCGGGCCAAGAGGGCCCGAGAGCCAAGGCGGGCCAAGAGGGCCCGAGAGCCAAGGCGGGCCAAGAGGGCCCGAGAGCCAAGGCGGGCCAAGAGGGCCCGAGAGCCAAGGCGGGCCAAGAGGGCCCGAGAGCCAAGGCGGGCCAAGAGGGCCCGAGAGCCAAGGCGGGCCAAGAGGGCCCGAGAGCCAAGGCGGGCCAAGAGGGCCTGAGAGCCAAGGCGGGCCAAGAGGGCCCGAGAGCCAAGGAGGGCCAAGAGGGCCCGAGAGCCAATCACACAAATCAATGTGTTTTCATTAGAATTAACTTAAATGTTCCAGATTTTCCGTGTATGTTACAGAAAGAAGATGTACTGCAAAAACAGCTCTAATGCGGCTGAAACGTCGAAATATGCAATAAAATCAGGGTTTCTCTCCTTGGATACGAATTGTCAGTTTATTGTTATTAATTCATTACATATGCCACAAATCTGATGTAAACGCGTAATTAATTGCAAATTCACATTAAATACATTATTTTCAATCAACCATTCGTATCTCGTTAAATTAGCGAGTAAGATATTGATTAGGAGAGAAACCCTGTTTTTATTGCATATTTCGACGTTTCAGTCGGATTAGAGCGGTTTTAGCTCTAATCAGACAAGTTGCCGTTGCCTCCTCCGCATCAGCTCTAATGCGAATGAAACCTCGAAATATGCAATAAAAACAGGGTTTCTCTCATGATCAATATATTACTCGCTATTTTAACGAGGTACGATTGTTTGATTGAATATATGTAGTGAATTCGTTCACTACATGCGAGAGCTGGGGGCTTACTCCCGCCGTTTACCCGTTGGAGCTTTCTCTGTTACAGAACATTGCCGGAGACTGGAGGAGGTTCAACGAGTCAACGGCGGGAGTAAGCCCCCACTCTCGCATGTAGAGAACGAATTCACTACATATACGATATATATGATGCAAACTCGTATTTAATTGCAAATTCACATTAAATACATTGTTTTCAATCAACCATTTGTATCTCGGTAAAGTAGCGAGCAGGACATTGATTAGGTGAGGAACTTTGTTTTTATTTCATATTTCGACGTTTCAGCCGCATTAGAGCTGTTTTAGCTCTAATCAGACTCCGCATCAGCTCTAATGCGGCTGAAACGTCGAAATATGCAATAAAAACAGGGTTTCTCTCCTAATCAATATCTTACTCGCTATTGTAACGAGGTACGAATGGTTGATTTAAATAATGTATTTAATGTGAATTTGCAATTAATTACGCGTATTTCTCAGGAGAGAAACCCTGATTTTATTGCATATTTCGACGTTTCAGCCGCATTTGAGCCATATTTGGGAGCCAAATTCTGGCTCTCTGCACGTATTCGCAGTTTGATATTACGACTTTTTATACCGAAAGTATGCAAATTACTGAGAGCGGCGATGGGTCACATTTTGCCCAAACCCCCCTGCAGTTTTGTAATATATCACAAACATCCCAAATTCGCCCCTTTAACCATATTTCGCTGCCAAATTCTGGCTCTCTGCACGTATTCGCAGTTTGAAATTACGAATTTTATACCGAAAATGTGCCAATTACTGAGAGCAGCGATGGGTCACATTTTGCCCATACCCCCCTGAAGTTTTCAAAATATCCGGAACATCCCAAATTCGACCCTTAAGCCATATTTTGAAGTCAAATTCTGGCTCTCTGCACGTATTCGCACTTTGAAATTACGAATTTTTATACCGAAAATATGCCAATTACTGAGAGCAGCGATGGATCGCATTTTGCCCAAACCCACCCTAGAGTTTTCGAAATATCCCAAACATCCCAAATTCGAAGTTTGAGCCATATTTGGCAGCCAAATTATGGCTCTCTGTACATATTCTCAGTTTGAAATTACGACTTTTTATGCCGAAAATATGCCAATTACTGAGAGCGGTGATGGGTCACATTTAGCCCAAACCCCCCTGCAGTTTTGAAATATATCACAAACAACCAAAATTCGACCATTGAGCCATATTTTTGAGCCAAATTCTGGCTCTCTGTACGTATTCGCAGTTTTAAATTAAGATTTTTATACCGAAAATATGCCAATTACTGAAAGCGGCGATGATTCACATTTAGCCCAAACCCTCCCTGCAGTTTTTAAAATAAACACATTGATTTTTATCATTTGAAATGAAAACATCGCCTTCATATGCCTTTTTAATGATCAAAATAATAAGCAACCTCGCTCTATCATTTGAAGTAAAAATCCTCGAATTAGGTATTATAGAGACTTTTTTCACGTTTTTCATGTAGGGTGATTTTAGGTAAAAATGTTCGAACTTACTAATATTTTGATACTACTTCATGTTGTCTCTCTATTTGTGATTTGGCTTACATATCTCAGAATTTCACATAATATTGCGGTTTTAAGCAAGTTTTCTTGCATTGTGCTTTGTACATAAAGTCATCGAATTTAGCAACATTTTGAGGTTTTTCACTCTTGTTTTCTTCATGAGATTTTTTCCAAATATCAACTATTTTGGCAATATTTGGCTGTTTTTCCACGTTTTCAAGCATTTTCTGTTTATTGCCGTTAATTCATAAAATTTACGACAAATATGATGAATTACGATAAATATGACACGTAATGAATTGCAAATTACTCTTAAATTTTCAAAGATGATTTTCAAAGTTGAATTTCAAAGTTGATTTGAAATTTGAAGTTGATAAAACAGCTCTAATGCGGCTGAAACGTCGAAATATGGAATAAAAACAAGGTTTCTCTCCTAATCAACATGTTTCTCGCTAATTTAACGAGCTACGAATGGTTGATTGAAAATAATGTATTTAATGTGAATTTGCAACTAATTACGCGTATACATCAGATTTGTCGCATATGTAATGTATTAATAACAATAAACTGACAATCCGTATACTGGGTGTTGGGAGTTCTTAATACATTACTTATGCGACAAATCTGATATATATGCGTAATTAATTGCAAGATCACATTAAATACATTACTTTCAATCAACCATTCGTACCTCGTTAAATTAGCGAGTAAGATATTGATTAGGAGAGAAACTTTGTTTTTATTGCATATTTCGACGTTTCAGCCGGATTAGAGCTGTTTTGCTCTAATCAGACAAGTTGCCGTTGCCTCCTTGGCATCAGCTCTAATGCGGCTGAAACGTCGAAACATGCAATAAAAACAGGGCTTCTCTCATGATCAATATATTACTCACTATTTTAACTAGGTACGATTGGTTGATTGAATATATGTAGTTAATTCGTTCACTACATGCGGGAGCGGGGGGCTTACTCCCGCCGTTTACCCGTTGGAGCTTTCTCTGTTACAGAACATTGCCGGAGACTGGAGGAGGTTCAACGAGTCAACGGCGGGAGTAAGCCCCCACTCTCGCATGTAGAGAACGAATTCACTACATATACGATATATATGATGCAAACTCGTATTTAATTGCAAATTCACATTAAATACATTGTTTTCAATCAACCATTTGTATCTCGGTAAAGTAGCAAGCAGGACATTGATTAGGTGAGGAACTTTGTTTTATTTCATATTTCGACGTTTCAGCCGCATTAGAGATGTTTTAGCTCTAATCAGACTCCGCATCAGCTCTAATGCGGCTGAAACGTCGAAATATGCAATAAAAACAAGGTTTTCCTCCTAATCAATATCTTACTCGCTAAATTAACGAGGTACGAATGGTTGATTGAAAATATTGTATTTAATGTGAATTTGCAATTAATTACGCGTATACATCAGATTTGTTGCATATGTAATGAATTAATAACAATAAACTGGCAATCCCTAAAAACGTGGGAAAAATTACGAGATAGTCCATTATTCGTTCTAAATTATTCGTATAAAAAGTTGATTGCAAATCAAGTATTAAAGGGTAATTTGCAATTCATTGCGTGTTTGCATCATATTTATCGTAAATTTATTGAATTTATGGAAATAAACCAAAAAACCTTGAAAACCCGAAAAAACGGGAAAATTTTGCCTTAATCGTTCATATTTGGATGAAATCTTATAAAGGAAACAACGGTAAAAATCCTTAAAATATTGCAAAATTTGATGATTTTATGTACAAGGCACAATGCAAGAAAACTTGCTTAAAAACGCAATATTATGTGAAATTCTGAGATTTGCAGGTCAAATCACATATAGTGGGACAATATGAAGTAGTATCAAAATATTAGTAAATTCGAACATTTTTACCTAAAATCACTCCACATGAAAAAACGTGAAAAAGTCACTATAATACCATATTCGACGATTTTTACATCAAATCAAAGAGCGAGGTTGCATATTATTTTGATAATTAAAAAGGCATATGAAAACGTTGTTTCCAATTCAAACGATAAAAATGAATGTGTTTTGTTTAGAATTAACTAAAATGATCGTGAATTTCTGTTTATATTACTGTAGGAAGAGGTAAAACCGCTTTGATCCTGCTGAAACGCAGAAATATGCAATAAAAACAGAATTTCACTCCTAAACCCTCTATTTTAACTAGATACAAATAGCTGATTGAAAATCTTGTATTTAAGGTTAATTTGTAATTATTTACGTGTTTGCATCATATATATCGTACTCAGATGAGCCACAGAGACGTTAGAAAGAATTTTTTCAGTGTCAGAGTAGTTAATAAATGGAATGCACTAGGAAGTGATGTCGTGGAGGCTGACTACATACAGGGAGTCTCCCTACACTACGTAGGGAGCTGGTCGGCCGAGCGGACAGCACGCGGGACTTGTGATCCTGTGGTCCTGGGTTCGATCCCAGGCGCCGGCGAGAAACAATGGGTAGAGTTTCTTTCACCCTATGCCCCTGTTACCTAGCAGTGAAATAGGTACCTGGGTGTTAGTCAGCTGTCACGGGCTGCTTCCTGGGGGGTGGAGGCCTGGTCGAGGACCGGGCCGCGGGACACTAAAAAGCCCCGAAATCATCTCAAGATAACCTCAAGAAGATACACAGTTTCAAATGTAGATATGATAGAGCCCAGTAGGCTCAGGAATCTGTAGACCAGTTGATTGACAGTTGAGAGGCGGGACCAAGGAGCCAAAGCTCAACCCCCGCAAGCACAATCAGGTGAGTATAAGAGTGACGTTTACACCTCCTTATAGACATGCTCAGATATTTTCGCACATTACCTGTAAATTTTCGACCAGTTCAAGAGGATGGTCTCACTCACTCAACACACTCAAATGAGCAAATTAAAGTTATTTGAGTGGACCTATGAGAAGGTGAAATAAGTATGTTTTTATTTACATTCAGCATTTGGAAAGATCATTTAGAATCTCTGAAATCTAACCTCGTGTATACCAAGATGATCGTCTCTTGCACGTACTTAAACCAATTGTCAATTTTGGCACAATGGTTTCAAAAGCGGTAACTTGTAAATGCATTAACGCTGCTACTTAGATATGTTTAAGTTATAGCACATTGAAAGTTAAATATCAAAAGTATTAGAAATTGACTCCTTAAAAATGGTAGACAAATATACACAGTTTACAAAAAAATACATTAATAAACGTTAAGCTAATCCTTTTGGTTGTTCTCTTAACGAAAGAAGAGAAAATGCTTACACTTAAAAAGTTTTAGGAACGTGACATAAAACTATATTATTTTTTCCCTCAGGCAATGAGGGTAAAAATAAATGAGACATGTGTCAAGTAACACAGGTTAGGGTCGACAAAGTCAAGGGAGGTGAGATCAGTGTAAGTTTGACTATATTAAATTATGATCTAATGGGTTAGGTTCTAATAGGATAGGTTAGGTTAGCATTAAGCATTAGGCATAAAATAAGTATTTTATTAGAGGATATAAATTGAGCATATTTTGTATGTATTTCTAAGCTTACCTGTGGAAAATGATGAGTTTAATAAGCCTCCCTAATACGGAATATCAGGATTGTACCATAAATGTACCATAAACTGTGAACAATTTATGATATCAACCGTGTTAGGAAAGCTAGAGGGAAGGCATGACTCTACAAGAGTCATGCCGGTTTCGCCGGCATGACTTCCGCCGGTTCAGAACATGACTCTACAAGAGCCTAAAGTTGCATAATGGTTACAGCATCAAGTAAACAATGATATAAACATTGAGCGTGTCTCAGAGTGTTTACATAACATACTGTGTATTGTGTGTTGGTGTTTTGTCTCGTGCAAGCCGGTGACCGAGCTGGAGGAACGTTAAGTACAGCTGACCTCATCTACACAAGGCGGTTTATGTAGCCTGCTCTCCAGACATCTCTCTGGTTTCAACATTCTTTATATAAGCAAATGTCTGTCCAAGATTCGAGGCCAGATACTAGGGGCTAGCTTCACTTTTCGAGATGACACGTGAGTGGGTTGGGAGCGTTTTAAGACAGTCGAGGTCGACATCAGTGTACACATTTGAGAAATATCGCCTCCTATTTCTTCAGTCTGAAATCGGATATTTGTTTTCCCGTAGATTTTCTAGCTGTTATCAGCTGTTTCAGAGCGCGCGCGCCCGATGGGGGGAGGGGGGAGAAGGAACTATCAAGAGAAAGCGCCAAGCCATTACGATTATATAGCACTGGGAAGGGGTCAGGATAAGGATTTGGGATGGGACGACGGGGAAGGAATGGTGCCCAACCACTTGGACGGTCGGGGATTGAACGCCGATCTGCATGAATCGAGACCGTCGCTCTACCGTCCAGCCTAAGTTCAAGAAAGAGAAGATGAAAGTGGGGGAGACAGAGGGAGAGCCCCAACAAACCTACCACTTCCCAGAAAATGGCGCATTCTTTATTCTAGCGCTCTCACCCTTTCAATCTAATTTCCCGTTCCTCCTCTTCCTTCGGGTGGCTCCCACCGGACCGAGGCAGGAAGGGCTAGGAGCGAGGCCACGCCTTAAAACAACTCTTTGAATGGCCAAGACTTGAATGATTCGGGGAGTTGCAAGACACGTGGGAGACTGCCAGTTGCAAGATACGTGGATGACTGCCAGTTGCAAGACACGTGGAAGACTGCCAGTTGCAAGACACGTGGAAGACTGCCAGTTGCCAGACATGTGGAAGACTGCCAGTTGCCAGACATGTGGAAGACTGCCAGTTGCAAGACATGTGGAAGACTGCCAGTTGCAAGACATGTGGGAGACTGCCAGTTGCAAGATACGTGGATGACTGCCAGTTGCAAGACACGTGGAAGACTGCCAGTTGCAAGACACGTGGAAGACTGCCAGTTGCAAGACACGTGGAAGACTGCCAGTTGCCAGACACGTGGAAGACTGCCAGTTGCAAGACACGCGGAAGACTGCCAGTTGCAAGACACGTGGAAGACTGCCAGTTGCAAGACACGTGGGAGACTGCCAGTTGCAAGACACGTGGGAGACTGCCAGTTGCAAGACATGTGGAAGACTACCAGTTGCAAGACACGTGGAAGACTGCCAGTTGCAAGACATGTGGAAGACTGTCAGTTGCAAGACACGTGGAAGACTGCCAGTTGCAAGACACGCGGAAGACTGCCAGTTGCAAGACACGTGGAAGACTGCCAGTTGCAAGACACGTGGGAGACTGCCAGTTGCAAGACACGTGGGAGACTGCCAGTTGCAAGACACGTGGAAGACTGCCAGTTGAGAGACACGTGGAAGACTGCCAGTTGCAAGACACGTGGGAGACTGCCAGTTGCAAGACACGTGGGAGACTGCTAGTTGCAAGACACGTGGAAGACTTTCATCTGGATTGACGGAGGGAGAATGACAACACTCAAGTCTTAAGTGGAGCTACACGCTGGGGAATACATTAAGGTAGAGAATGGGGACGGCTGGCGGGTAGTGGAGACGGCTGGCGGGTAGTGGAGACGGCTGGCGGGTAGTGGAGGCGGCTGGCGGGTAGTGGGGACGGCTGCCGGGTAGTGGGGACGGCTGGCGAGTAGTGGAGACGGCTGGCGGGTAGTGGAGACGGCTGGCGGGTAGTGGAGACGGCTGGCGGGTAGTGGAGACGGCTGGCGGGTAGTGGAGACGGCTGGCGGGTAGTGGAGACGGCTGGCGGGTAGTGGGACGGCTGGCGGGTAGTGGGGACGGCTGGCGGGTAGTGGGGACGGCTGGCGGGTAGTGGGGACGGCTGGCGGGTAGTGGAGGCGGCTGGCGGGTAGTGGAGGCGGCTGGCGGGTAGTGGAGGCGGGTAGTGGGGACGGAGGCGGGTAGTGGGGGGGCTGGCGGGTAGTGGACGGCTGGCGGGTAGTGGAGGCGGCTGGCGGGTAGTGGCGGGTAGTGGGCGGCTGGCGGGTAGTGGAGGCGGGTAGTGGAGGCGGCTGGCGGGTAGTGGAGGCGGGTAGTGGAGGCGGCTGGCGGGTAGTGGAGACGGCTGGCGGGTAGTGGAGGCGGCTGGCGGGTAGTGGAGGCGGCTGGCGGGTAGTGGAGGCGGCTTGCGGGTAGTGGAGGCGGCTGGCGGGTAGTGGAGGCGGCTGGCAAGGAGCTGGAGAGGAGGAAAGTAAAATATTCGGGACGATAAGAAGTCGACCACCGCCAGACGTGGAGAATTTCACTCCTAAACTCACTATTTTAACTAGGTACAAATAGCTGATTGAAAATCTTGTATATAAGGTTAATTTCTAATTATTTACAAGTTTGCATCATATATATCGTAAATTTATTGAATTAATGTCAATTAACCGAAAATGATTAAAAACGCGGAAAAACGTCCAAATATTACCTAAATCGTTGATATTTGGATGAAATCTTATAAAGGAAGCAACGATAAAAAACCACAAAGTATTGCTAATTTCGATAATTTTATGTACAAAGTAAATTTTATATACAAGAAAATTTGTTTATTAAAATTTGAATTCGTAAACCGCTCTTATCTTCCTGAAACGTCGAAATATGCAATGAAAACAGAAATTCTCTCCTAATCAATATCTTACTTGGCTAATTTAACGAGGTACGAATGGTTGATTGAAATAATGTATTTAATGTGAATTTGCAATGAATTACGCGTATACATCTGATTTGTCGCATGTGTGATGAATTAATAACAATAAACTGACAATCCGTATCCAAGGAGAGAAACCCTGATTTTATTGCATATTTGGACGTTTCAGGCGCTAGGCTGGACGGTAGAGCGACGGTCTCGCGTCATGCAGGTCGCGTTCAATCCCCGACCGTCCAAGTGGTTGGAGCACCATTCCTTCCCCTCGTCCCATCCCAAATCCTTATCCTGACCCCTTCCCAGTGCTATATAGTCGTAATGACTTGGTGCTTTCCCGACGGGAGACATCTCCTGTCCACGAGGCTAACCATAGTCCGTGGTTCTTGCCCAGCTCCTGTGCCACGTAAGTTACGGGCTCACCATAGCCCGTGCTACTTGGAACTTGTTCCGAGTAGCTGAATCTATAACAACAACAACAGGTGCTTTCCCCCTGATAGTTCCCTTCCCTTCAGCCGCGTTAGAGCTGTTTTTGCAGTAAATCTTCTTTCTGTAACATACACGGAAAATCTGGAACATTTTAGTTCATTCTAATGAAAACACATTGATTTGTGTGATTTGGACGAATAATGGACTATCTCATCGTATTCACCACGCTTTTAAGGATTGCCAGTTTATTGTTATTAATTCATTACATATGCGACATATCTGATGTATACGCGTAATTAATTGCAAATTCACATTAAATACATTATTTTCAATCAACCATTCGTACGTCGTTACAATAACGAGTAAGATATTGATTAGGAGAGAAACCTTGTTTTTATTGCATATTTCGACGTTTCACCCAGATTAGAGCGGTTTTAGCTCTAATCAGACAAGTTGCCGTTGCCTCCTCCGCATCAGCTCTAATGCGGCTGAAACGTCGAAATATGCAATAAAAACAGGGTTTCTCTCATGATCAATATTACTCGCTATTTTAACGAGGTACGTTTGTTTGATTGAGCATATGTAGTAAATTCGTTCACTACATGCGAGAGCGGGGGCTTACTCACGCCGTTTACCCGTTGGAGCTTTCTCTGTGCCAGAACATTGCCAGAGACTGGAGGAGGTTCAACGGGTCAACGGCGGGAGTAAGCCCCCACTCTCGCATGTAGAGAACGAATTGACTACATATACGATATATATGATGCAAACTCGTATTTAATTGCAAATGCACATTAAATACATTATTTTCAATCAGCCATTTGTATCTCGGTAAAGTAGCGAGTAGGACATTGATTAGGAGAGAACCTTGTTTTTATTGCATATTTCGACGTTTCAGCCGTATTAGAGCTGTTTTAGCTCTAATCAGACAAATTGCCTTTGCCTCCTCAGCATCAGCTCTAATGCGGATGAAACGTCGAAATATGCAATAAAAACAGGGTTTCTCTATTAATCAATATCTTAGTCACTATTGCAACGAGGTACGAATGGTTGATTTAAATAATGTATTTAATGTGAATTTGCAATTAATTACGCGTATACATCAGATTTCTCGCATATGTAATGATTTAATAACAATAAACTGGCAATCCTTAAAAACGTGGGAAAAACGACGAGATAGATTGTCGCATATGTAATGAATTAATAACAATAAACTGGCAATCCTTAAAAACGTGGGAAATACGACGAGATAGTCAATTATTCGTTCAAATCACACAAATCAATGTGTTTTCATTAGAATTACTAAAATGTTCCAGATTTTCCGTGTATGTTACAGAAAGAAGATTATGTATGTTACAGAAAGCTGCAAAAACAGCTCTACTGCGGCTGAAACGTCGAAATATGCAATAAAATCAGGGTTTCTCTCCTTGGATACGGATTGTCAGTTTATTGTTATTAATTCATTACATATGCGACAAATCTGATCTATACGCGTAATTAATTCCAAATTCACATTAAATACATTATTTAAATCAACCTTTCATACCTCGTTACAATAGCGAGTAAGATATTATTAGGAGAGAAACCCTTTTTTATTGCATATTTCGACGTTACAGCTGCATTAGAGCTGATGCGGAGTCTTATTAGAGCTAAAACAGCTCTAATGCGGCTGAAACGTCGAAATATGCAATAAAACAAGGTTTCTCTCCTAATCAATGTCCTACTCGCTACTTTACCGAGATACAAATGGTTGATTGAAAATAATGTATTTAATGTGCATTTGCAATTAAATACGAGTTTGCATCATATATATCGTATATGTAGTGAATTCGTTCACTACATGCGAGAGGGGGAGTTTTTAGAGCTAAAACCGCTCTAATCCGGCTGAAACGTCGAAATATGCAATAAAAACAGGGTTTCTCTCCTTATCAATATCTTACTCGCTAAATTAACGAGGTACTATGGTTGATTGAAAATAATGTATTTAATGTGAATTTGCAATTAATTACACGTATACATCAGAGTTGTCGCATATGTAATGAATTATTAACAATAAACTGACAATCCGTATCCAAGGAGAGAAACCCTGATTTTATTGCATATTTCGACGTTTCAGCTGCATTAGAGCTGTTTTTGCAGTACATCTTCTTTCTGTAACATACACGGAAAATCTGGAACATTTTAGTTAATTCTAATGAAAACACATTGATTTATGTGATTTGAACGAATAATGGACTATATAGTCCGTATTTCCTACGTTTTTAATCATGTTTGTGACCCATCACCGCTCTCAGTAATTGGCATATTTTCGGTTTAAAAAGTCGTAATTTCAAGCTGCGAATATGTGCAGAGAGCGCGAATTTGGCTCCCAAATATGGCTCAAGCTTCGAATTTGGAATGTTTGGGATATTTTGAAAACTACAAGGTGGGTTTGTGCAAAATGTGACCCATCGCCGCTCTCAGTAATTGGCATATTTTCGGTATAAAAAATCGTAATTTCAAACTGCGAATACGTGCAGAGAGCCAGAATTTGGCTCAAAATATTGCTGATGCGTCGAATTTGGGATGTTTGGGATATTTTGAAAACTGCAGGGAGGGTTTGGGAAAAATGTGATCCATCGCCGTTTTCAGTAATTGGCATATTTTCGGTATAAAAAGTCGTAATTTCAAACTGCGAATACGTGCAGAGAGCCAGAATTTGGCTCCAAAATATGGTTCAAGCGTCGCATTTGGGATGTTTGGGATATTTTGAAAACTGCAGGGAGGGTTTGGGCTAAATATGATCCATCGCTGCTTTCAGTAATTGGCATATTTTCGGTATAAAAAGTCGTAATTTCAAACAGCGAATATGTGCAGAGAGCCAGAATTTGGGTCTCAAATATGGCTCAAGCTACGAATTTGTGATGTTTGGGATATTTTGAAAACTGCAAGGGGGTTTGGGCAAAATGTGACCCATCGCCGCTCTCAGTAATTGGCATATTTTCGGTATAAAAAGTCGTAATTTCAAACTGCGAATAAGTGCAGAGAGCCAGAATTTGGCTCCAAAATATGGCTCAAGGGTCGAATTTGGATGTTTGTGTATATTTTCAAACTGCAGGGGAGTTTGAGCAAAATCTGATCCATCGGCGCTCTCAGTAATTGGTTTATTTTCGGTATAAAAATTCGTAATTTCAAACTGCGAATACGTGCAGAGAGCCAGAATTTGGCTCCAAAATATGGCTCAAGGGTCGAATTTGGGATGTTTGGGATATTTTGAAAACTGTAAGGGGGTTTGGGCAAAATGTGACCCATCGCCGCTCTCAGTAATTGGCATATTTTCGGTATAAAAAGTCGCAATTTCAAACTGCGATACGTGCTGAGAGCCAGAGTTTAGCTCCAAAATATGGATCAAGCGTCGAATTTGCAATGTTTGGAATATTTTATTTGGAATATTTGGAACATCCTTAATTCGACCGCTGAGCCCATATTTTGTAGCAAAATTCTGGCTCTCTGCCCGTATTCGCAGTTTATAATTATAACATTTATACCGTAAATATGTCAATTACTGAAAGC
>WNGS01147965.1:0-12786 GCA_020271785.1 Procambarus virginalis | reverse complement strand
TTAAGGATTACCAGTTTATTGGTATTAATTCATTGCATATGCGACATATCTGATGTATACGCGTAATTAATTGCAAATTCACATTAAATACATTATTTTCAATCAACCATTCGTACCTCGTTAAATTAGCGAGTAAGATATTCATAAGGAGAGAAACCCTGTTTTTATTGCATATTTCGACGTTTCAGCCGGATTAGAGCGGTTTTAGCTCTAATCAGACAAGTTGCCGTTGCCTCCTCAGCATCAGCTCTAATGCGGCTGAAAGATCGAAATAAGCAATAAAAACAGGGTTTCTCTCCTAATCAATATCTTAGTCACTATTGTAACGATGTACATTGAATATAATGGTTGATTGAAAATAATGTATTTAATGTGAATTTGCAATTAATTACGCGTATACATCAGATTTGTCGCATATGTAATGACTTAATACCAATAAACTGGCAATCCTTAAAAACGTGGAAAAAACGACGAGATAGTCAATTATTCGTTCAAATCACACAAATCAATGTTTTTTCGTTAGAATTAACTAAAATGTTCCAGATTTTCCGTGAATGTTACCGAAAGAAGATTATGTATGTTACAGAAAGCTGCAAAAACAGCTCTAATGCGGCTGAAACGCTAAATATGCAATAAAATCAGGGTTTCTCTCCTTGGATACGGATTGTCAGTTTATTGTTTTTAATTCATTACATATGCGACAAATCTGATCTATACACGTAATTAATTGCAAATTCACATTAAATACATTATTTAAATCAACCTTTCGTACCTCGTTACAATATCGAGTAAGATATTGATTAGGAGAGAAACCCTGTTTTTATTGCATATTTCGACGTTACAGCCGCATTAGAGCTGATGCGGAGTCTTTTTAGAGCTAAAACAGCTCTAATGCGGCTGAAACGTCGAAATATGCAATAAAAACAAGGTTTCTCTCCTAATCAATGTCCTACTCGCTACTTTACCGAAATACAAATGGTTGATTGAAAATAATGTATTTAATGTGCATTTGCAATTAAATACGAGTTTGCATCATATATCGTATATGTAGTGAATTCGTTCACTACATGCCAGAGTGGGGGGCTCACTCCCGTAGTTTACCCGTTGGACCTCCTCCAGTCTCCGGCAATGTTCTGGCACAGAGAAAGCTCCAACGGGTAAACGGCGGGAGTAAGCCCCCGCTCTCGCATGTAGTGAACGAATTCACTACATATATTCAATCAACCAATCGTACCTTGTTAAAATAGCGAGTAAAATATTGATCATGAGAGAAACCCTGATTTTATTGCATATTTCGACGTTTCAGTTGCATTAGAGCTGTTTTTGCAGTACATCTTCTTTCTGTAACATGGAAAATCTGGAACATTTTAGTTAATTCTAATGAAAACTCATTGATATGTGTGATTTGAACGAATAATGGACTATCTCGACGTTTTTCCCACTTTTTAAGGATTGCCAGTTTATTGTTATTAATTCATTACATATGCAACAAATCTGATTTATATGCGTAATTAATTGCAAATTCACATTAAATACATTATTTTCAATCAACCAATCGTACCTCGTTACAATAGCGACTAAGATATTGATTAGGAGTGAAACCCTGTTTTTATTGCATATTTCGACGTTTCAGCCGCATTAGAGCTGATGCGGTGGAGGTAACGGCAACTTGTCTGATTAGAGCTAAAACAACTCTAATGCGGCTGAAACGTCGAAATATGCAATAAAAACAGGGTTTCTGTTCTAATCAATATCTTACTCGCTAATTTAACGAGGTATGAATGGTTAATTGAAATAATGTATTTAATGTGAATTTGCAATCAATTACGCGTATACATCAGATATGTGGCATATGTAATGAATTAATAACAATAAACTGACAATCCGTATCCAGGGAGAGAAACCCTGATTTTATTGCAAATTTCGACGTTTCAGCAGCATTAGAGCTGTTTTTGCAGTACATCTTCTTTCTGTAACATACACGGAAAATCATGAACATTTTAGTTAATTCTAATGAAAACACATTGATTTATATGATTTGAACGAATAATGGACTATATAGTCGGATTTCCCACGTTTTATTCATGTTTGTGACCCATCATCTCTCTCAGTAATTGGCATATTTTCGGTTTAAAAAGTCGTAATTTCAAACTGCGAATATGTGCAGACAGCCCGAATTTTGCTCCCAAATATGGCTCAAGCTTCGAATTTGGAATGTTTGGGATATTTTGAAAACTGCAGGGTGGGTTTGGGCAAAAGGTGACCCATCGCCGCTCTCAGTAATTGGCATATTTTCGGTATAAAAATTCGTAATTTCAAACTGCGAATACGTGCAGAGAGCCAGAATTTGGATCCAAAATATGGCTCAAGGTCGAATTAGAGATGTTTCGGAAATTTTGAAAACTGCAGGGGTATTTGGGCAAAATGTGACCCATCGCCGCTCTCAGTAATTGGCATATTTTCGGTATAAAAAATCGTAATTTCAAACTGCGAATACGTGCTGAGAGCCAGAATTTGGCTCCAAAATATGGCTCAAGGGTCGAATTTGGGATGTTTCTTATATATTTTAAAACTGCAGGGGGGTTTGAGCAAAATGCGACCCATCGCTGCTCTCAGTAATTGGAATATTTTCGGTATAAAATTCGTAATTTCAAACTGCGAATACATGCAGAGAACCAGAATTTGGCTCCAAAATATGGCTCAAGGGTCGAATTTGGGATGTTTCGGATATTTTAAAACTGCAGGGGGGTTTGGGCAAAATGTGACCCATCGCCGCTCTCAGTAATTGGCACATTTTCGGTATAAAAGTTCGTAATTTCAAACTGCGAATACGTGCAGAGAGCCAGAATTTGACTCCAAAATATGGTTCAAGTGTCGAATTTAGGATGTTTGATATATTTTAAAACTGCAGGGGGGGGGGCAAAATGTGACCCATCACCTCTCAGTAATTGGCATGTTTTCGGTATAAAAAGTCGTAATTTCAAACTGCGAATACGTGCAGAGAGCCAAAATTTGGCTCCCAAATATGGCTCAAGCGTCGAATTTGGGATGTTTGGATATTTTGAAAACTGCAGGGTGGGTTTGGGCAAAATGTGACCCATCGCCGCTCTCAGTAATTGGCATATTTTCGGTATAAAAATTCGTAATTTCAAACTGCGAATACGTGCAGAGAGCCAGAATTTGGCTCCAAAATATGGCTCAAAGGTCGAATTTGGGACGTTTGGGATATTTTGAAAACTGCATGGGGGTTTGGGCAAAATGTGACCCATCGCTGCTCTCAGTATATGGCATATTTTCGGTATAAAATTCGTAATTTCAAACTGCGAATACGTGGCGAGAGCCAGAATTTGGCTCCAAAATATGGCTCAAGCGTCGAATTTGGGTGTTTGGGATATTTTAAAAACTGCAAGAGGGTTTGGGCAAAATGTGACCCATCGCCGCTCTCGTAATTGGCATATTTCGGTATAGAAATTCGTAATTTCAAACTGCGAATACGTGCCGAGAGCCAGATTTGGCTCCAAATATGGATCAACGTCGAACTTGGGTTGTTTGGAATATTTTGAAAACTACAGGGAGGGTTTGGGCAAAATGCGATCCCTCGCTGCTTTCAGTAATTGGCATATTTCGGTATAAAATTCGTTAATTTCAAACTGCGAATACGTGCAGAGAGCCAGAATTTGAATCCAAATATGGCTCAAGGGTCGAATTTGAGGTGTTTCGGAATTTTGAAAACTGCAGGGGTATTTGGGCAAAATGTGACCCATCGCCGCTCTCAGTAATTGGCATATTTTCGGTATAAAAATCGTAATTTCAAACTGCGAATACGTGCTAGAGCCAGAATTTGGCTCCAAAATATGCTCAAGGGTCGAATTTGGCATGTTTCTGATATATTTTAAAACTGCAGGGGGGTTTGGGCAAAATGCGACCCATCGCTGCTCTCAGTAATTGGCATATTTACGGTATAAAAATTCGTAATATCAAACTGCGAATAAATGCAGAGAGCCAGAATTTGGCTCCAAAATACGGTTCAATCGTCTAATTTGGATTGTTTGGGATATTTTGAAAACTGCAGCGGGGGTTTGGGCAAAATATGACCCATCGCCGCTCTCAGTAATTGGCATATCTTCGGTATAAAAATTCGCAATTTCAAACTGCGAATAAGTGTTGAGAGCCAGAATTTGGCTCCAAAATATGGCTCAAGCGTAGCATTTGGGATGTTTGGGATATTTTGAAAACTGCAGGGAGGGTTTGGGCAAATGTGATCCATCGCCGCTTTCAGTAATTAGCATATTTTCGGTATAAAAGTCTTAATTTAAAACTGCGAATACGTGCAGAGAGCCAGAATTTGGTTCCAAAATATGGCTCAAGGGTCGAATTTTAGATTGTGACGGTAACGAGTTGGAAATGGTGTTCGGCAGTCTTCCAACTAGCAGGTGTCAGTGCTGGGCCACATATAATATATAAAAAAAGAAAAGGGAAAAAAAAAGAGAGAAAAAAAGAATGACTGCGTGATTGTAATCTGTGGTAAGGTTGGAAATATGAAGACAATAAAAAATGGATTTTAATAACAATAAAAAACACAAATTGAAACAAATGCAAAATCTTTGCTTAATGGTAAAAAATGTCAAGTGGATTCCTCACAGTCCTTACACTCCTCACACCCTTCCTTACAATCCTAGTCCTCACACCCTTTCTCACAGTTCTTATGCGTCTCACACCATTTCCTCATAATCCTTACACTCCTCTCATCCTTCCTCACAGTCCTACACGCCTCACACCTTCCCCCACAGTCCTCATATCCTTCCTCACAGTTCTTACACTCCTTACAATCCTTCTTCACAGTCCCTTACACTCTGCCTCACTGTCCTTACACTCTTCCTCACAATCCTTACCCCTTCCTCACAGTTCTTACATTCCTCACACCTTCCCTCACAGTCCTCACACCCTTCTTCACCATCCTTATAATTCTCACACCCTTCCTCACAGTCATTACACTTCTCACGATCTTCATCACATTCCTCACACCTTTACCTGCAATGATTTCGGGGAGGCATGGAGGCCTGGTCGAAGCTGAGTAGGACTGGTCAACCAGGCTCTTATTGGACGCGGTTTGTTGTTTTAGATTCAGCAACTTGGAACAAAAAGTCCAAGCAGCACGGGCTATGGTGAGCCCGTAGTGGACTTTGGACACAGCTGCTTGCAGCCTGACGTATGATCCAAGAGGGTGAAGAAATGGTAAAGAGAATGGCAATGGTGGACAGTAGTAACACACTTAAGAATTATTCAGTAATAAATACAAACTCGTCCTTCACCTATGGTAAAGGAAAGTCTACTTGGAAGGATTGAATTTACATGAGATTAAGATTAGGATACAAATATATCTGGCAATACAGTGTTGATGTCAGTGAAAAAGATAAGAAGTGTAAATTATTTAGTATGCCGCACGCCCACACCTTAGAACATTATGTATTAGAGTGTCAACTTATTGATAACTATAGAAATAAGGAAATAAGTAGTGTACCACATCAAATTGTTTGGATGTGTAATATTTACGTCTCCGTGTGTAGTGGTAAGACACTCGCCTGCGTTCCGCGAGCGCTATGTCATGGGTTCGTATCCTGGCCGGGNTATGCCAATTACTGAGAGCGGTGATGGGTCACATTTTGCCCAAACCCCCCTACAGTTTTGAAATATATCACAAACATCCCAAATTCGACCATTGAGCCATATTTTGGAGCCAAATTCTGGCTCTCTGTACGTATTCGCAGTTTTAAATTAAGATTTTTATACCGAAAATATGCCAATTACTGAAAGCGGCGATGGATCACATTTAGCCCAAACCCTCCCTGCAGTTTTCAAAATATCCCAAACATCCCAAATTCGTCGCTTGAGCCATATTTTGGAGCCAAGATGTCAAAGAAGTATATATATATATATATATATATATATATATATATATATATATATATATATATATATATATATATATATATATATATATATATATATTGTCGGGGTTTCACGGTGTACTCGTTAGGAAAGGGTTAAAGCAACAATAGACTGGATCTCCTTTCCAGGTGGTTGCTCCAACAATAACCCTTACTCACCGTCGTTCGGCGGGTCTTCCCTCAATCCTCTCGGCTCCACTGCTGGCCTCGGAGAGTATCCCAGTCGATCTCACAACCGGCCTTTAGATTATAAGATGAGTGAGAGCACAGATCGTTCCCTCAATCTGTGGCCCACCCCGACACCGAACTCTTATACAGCCTTCAAGGTCGCCAACTGGTTTTCTTGTGTCCAGTAACACTGCAGTGGTCAGGTGTAATTGTGGCAAGAGCAAATTCCAATAATGTGGTATCAGGCAGGTCACTCTACTTTATATCATTACCGGTCACAAGATAAATGGAGGGGATGATATCAAACACCAAAGAGTTTTGGTATTTTACTTAAAAGACAACGAGAAATATATATGCATCAATGTATCAGGATTAATATATGACAATTGCTCCATTCATAGCGTAATAATCTGAAGCACACCGATATGGTAACATCGGCACGTGTCACCTGTCAGACTCAGCTGTCCGGGACCCTCGCGATCGTGGGAACAGACTAGTACTTGTTTTCTAATTGTCACGATCCCCGTTTATTTAACTTTTTCCAAAACACTATTCAACGTTCACATGGTTTACTTATGATTTCACTGGCCTCCCGATCAACATCTTATTCACAATACTCTCACAGTGACTTTTCACCGTACCAAAAGATTACTCTATTCTTAATAATATTTACTGTGAATGCACTCGCTTGATCGCTGAACTTTTCTTTATATTTATACTTTCTCTTAAAGAGATATCACTGACGATCACTCCACGTATATGATATTATTCAGTACACAGGCATGTCATATATAAATCAGTAATAAAATGTCAGGCATATATATCTATATACATCATGAAGATCAATACACAGGCATTTATATTAATAGATCATAGAGATCAACACACGGGCATTTATATCGATAGAATGTAGTGATCAACACACGGGCACTTATATCAATAGATTATAGATCAATCCACAGGCATTTATATCAATAGATTATAGAGTTCAACACACGGGCATTTATATCAATAGATTATAGAGATCAATCCACAGGCATTTATATCAATAGATTATAGAGATCAACACACCAATATCTGGTCTACTACCAATATACATATAATAATAATACTCACTGGAGATTAATAATAATAGTCACAGTAAATTCTCTGATGAATCTTGGTGCTTGCACACACCCACACATAGATATATATGTAAACTGATACTGTGAGCGCTCTGGGCAGGCTCACCACATACTGTGCTCTCTCTGTGACTTAAACTCAAGTGAGACTTGCTCACGACATATAAAATATCCTGACAAGAATATATTAGCTAACTAAAGGGGAAATGGGAGGGTAACTGTAAACACCTACTTCACCTATCCTAGGATGACAGTTGGGTTGTAGCTCCTGGTCCAGGCTCTCGCCTCGTTCATCCAGAAACACAAGCCCCACGCCTTAGGATGTCGCGTCTCGCCGCTTCTGTACACAGCAGGTCCGTGCTCCGTCCTCTACAGTACGTCGCAGGGTCGAAGTCGGTCTCCTGGCCGTCAACTTTCCTCCCAACTACGGCAGCCAGCCTACGTCTCGGCGGTCGTCGTACGTTTCCCAAATAGTTCTTGTCACTGTACTCCCAGAGTAACTGCCTCTCACCACTACGAAGTCACTGAAGTTATCAGCCGTCCCGGACGACACACGCACAGCACTCGACTTCAGAGCACTTGAAGCTCACAACACTGTCAATTCCCTCGTCGTCTAGATATATCGCTAGGTATTTGGGAAGACTTCTCGACGTGCTTGCATCCAACTGTTGACTCGTAGGGTTCCACGAAGGTGGGGTTACTGTCAAACTTGACAGGATCGTCGATCACACGTTCAACCTGGTTGACAAGGCTGTCAACCCGGTTCACTCACGGTGGGTGGCCCGGCCACTAAGCTGTCTCTTATACTGGTGAACTGCCAACGACGACACACGTCGATGCCCGGCCCACTTCTTGCAACACACCTGTCCCTGAGCACTTGTTGCTCAATATTCTGTCAATTCCTTATCTGAGCCACTTCTGGGTTGAAGGAAGACCTCACAGAGTGCGTGCCAACAACTGGAGACGCTTAAATCCACCGGAGTTCGGTAAATCCGTCACTCTGACAGGATGACCGATCGCGCGTCCTACCTCTCGGACGTGTCGTGAAAGACTGATGTCGCCTGGCGCCAACACGGGCGGACCCCCTATGCCTATGTGACGTCACTTCTCCCAAAGTTGGTTTTCATTGGCTCCCAGTGCCATGTCGCTGACGGTGACCAATCTGGCGCCACTGACGTCACACAGTTTTGGCGGGAGAACAGACTCGCCCGCGCCATATTGGCTCCCTAAAGGGCCTATCCCACAGGCCAAAATGTTCTATTTTTGCAAATTTCTCGGCTCTTCGAGAATACTGTTCTCTCCCACATATGTTCAATTGTTGCCTGCAATGTAGAGAACGCTCGGGAATAGTGGACATGACTCTTACAGCAGGCATGGGAGAATTAGAAGGGTGGGAACACCGTCACAATATATATATATATATATATATATATATATATATAATATATATATATATATATATATATATATATATATATATATATATATATATATATATATATATATATATATATATATATATATATACGTGCAGAGTACGTATTTTGCAGTACATCTTTATTTAATGTTGCCTCCTCCGCATCAGCTCTAATGCGGCTGAAACGTCGAAATACGCAATAAAAACAGGGTTTCTCTCCTAATCAATATCTTAGTCGCTATTGTAACGAGGCACGAATGGTTGATTGAAAATAATTTATTTAATGTGAATTTGCAATTAATTACGCGTATACATCAGATTTGTCGCATATGTAATGACGTAATAACAATAAACTGACAATCCTTAAAAACGTGGGAAAAACGACGAGATAGATTTGTCGCATATGTAATGAATTAATAACAATAAACTGGCAATCCTTAAAAACGTGGGAAATACGACGAGATAGTCCATTATTCGTTCAAATCACACAAATCAATGTGTTTTCATTAGAATTACTAAAATGTTCCAGATTTTCCGTGTATGTTACAGAAAGAAAATTATGTATGTTACAGAAAGCTGCAAAAACAGCTCTAATGCGGCTGAAACGTCGAAATTTGCAATAAAATCAGGGTTTCTTGTATTGGATACGAATTGTCAGTTTATTGTTATTAATTCATTACATGTGCGACAAATCTGATGTATACGCGTAATTAATTGAAAATTCACATTAAATGCATTATTTAAATCAACCATTCGTAGCTCGTTACAATAGCGAGTAAGATATTGATTAGGAGAGAAACCCTGTTTTTATTGCATATTTCGACGTTTCAGCCGCATTAGAGCTGATGCGGAGTCTGATTAGAGCTAAAACAGCTCTAATGCGGATGAAACGTCGAAATATGCAATAAAAACAAGGTTTTTCGCCTAATCAATGTCCAATTCGCTACTTTACCGAGATACAAATGTTTGATTGAAAATAATGTATTTAATGTGCATTTGCAATGTTGATTGATTGAAAAAAATGTATTTAATGTGAATTGACAATTAATTACTCGTATACATCAGATTTGTCGCATATGTAATGAATTAATAGCAATAAACTAGCAATCATTAAAAACGTGGGAAAAACGACGAGATAGTCCATTATTCGTTCAAATCACAAAAATCAATGTGTTTTCATTAGAATTAACTGAAATGTTCCAGATTTTCCGTGTATGTTTCAGAAAGAAGATGTACTGCAAAAACACCGCTAATGCGGCTCAAACGTCGAAATATGCAATAAAATCAGGGTTTCTCTCCTTGGATACGGATTGTCAGATTTTTGTTATTAATTCTTTACATATGCGACAAATCTGATGTATTCGCGTAATTAATTGCAAATTCACATTAAATACATTATTTTCAATCAACTATTCGTACCTCGTTAAAGTTAGCGAGTAAGATATTGATTAGGAGAGAAACCCAGTTTTTATTGCATATTTCGACGTTTCAGCCGCATTAGAGCTGATGCGGACGAGGCAACGGTAACTTGTCTGATTAGAGCTAAAAGAGCTATAATGCGGCTGAAACGTCGAAATATGCAATAAAAACAGGGTTTCTCTCCTAATGAATATCTTACTCGCTAATTTAACGAGGTACGAATGGTTGATTGAAATAATGTATTTAATGTGAATTTGCAATCAATTAAGCGTATACATCTTATTTGTCGCATGTGTGATGAATTAATAACAATAAACTGACAATCCGTATCCAAGGAGAGAAACCCTGATTTTATTGCATATTTCGACGTTTCAGCCGCTAGGCTGGACGGTAGAGCGACGGTCTCGCGTCATGCAGGTCGGCGTTCAAGCCCCGACCGTCCAAGTGGTTGGGGCACCATTCCTTCCCCTCGTCCCATCCCAAATCCTTTTCCCGACCCCTTCCCAGTGCTATATAGTCGTAATGACTTGGTGCTTTCCCCCTGATAGTTCGCTTTCCTTCAGCCGCTTTAGAGCTGTTTTTGCAGTACATCTTCTTTCTGTAACATACACGGAAAATCTGGAACATTTTAGTTAATTCTAATGAAAACACATTGATTTGTGTGATTTGGACGAATAATGGACAATCTCGTCGTATTTCCCATGCTTTTAAGGATTGCCAGTTTATTGTTATTAATTCATTACATATGCGACATATCTGATGTATACACGTAATTAACTGCAAATTCACATTAAATACATTATTTTTAATCAACCATTCATACCTCGTTACAATAACGAGTAAGATATTGATTAGGAGAGAAACCTTGTTTTTATTGCATATTTCGACGTTTCAGCCAGATTGTAGCTGTTTTAGCTCTAATCAGACAAGTAGCCGTTGCCTTCTCCGAATCAGCTCTAATGCGGCTGAAACGTCGAAATATGCAATAATAACAGGGTTTCTCTCATGATCAATATATTACTCGCTATTTTAACGAGGTACGTTTGTTTGATTGAATATATGTAGTGAATTCGTTCAATACATGCGAAAGCGGGGGCTTACTCACGCCGTTTACCCGTTGGAGCTTTATCTGTGCCAGAATATTGCCAGAGACTGGAGGAGGTTCAACGGGTCAACGGCGGAAGTAAGCCCCCACTCTCGCATGTAGAGAACGAATTGACTACATATACGATATATATGATGCAAACTCGTATTTAATTGCAAATGCACATTAAATACATTATTTTCAATCAGCTATTTGTATCTCGGTAAAGTAGCGAGTAGGACATTGATTAGGAGAGAAGCCTTGTTTTTATTGCATATTTCGACGTTTCAGCCGTATTAGAGCTGTTTTAGCTCTAATCAGACAAGTTGCCGTTGCCTCCTCAACATCAGCTCTAATGCGGCTGAAACGTCGAAATATGCAATAAAAACAGGGTTTCTCTCCTAATCAATATCTTAGTCGCTATTGTAACGAGGTACGAATGGTTGATTGAAAATAATGTATTTAATGTGAATTTGCAATTAATTACGCGTATACATCAGATTTGTCGCATATGTAATGACTTAATAACAATAAACTGGCAATCCTTAGAAACGTGGGAAAAACGACGAGATAGATTTGTCGCATATGTAATGAATTAATAACAATAAACTGGCAATCCTTAAAAACGTAGGAAATACGACGAGATAGTCAATTATTCGTTCAAATCACACAAATCAATGTGTTTTCATTAGAATTAACTAAAATGTTCCAGATGTTCCGTGTATGTTACAGAAAGAAGATTATGTATGTTACAGAAAGATGCAAAAACAGCTCTAATGCGGCTGAAACGTCGAAATATGCAATAAAATCAGGGTTTCTCTCCTTGGATACGGATTGTCAGTTATTGTTATTAATTCATTACATATGCGACAAATCTGATCTATACACGTAATTATTGCAAATTCACATTAAATACATTATTTAAATCAACCTTTCGTACCTCGTTACAATAGCGAGTAAGATATTGATTAGGAGAGAAACCCTGTTTTATTGCATATTTCGACGTTACAGCCGCATTAGAGCTGATGTGGAGTCTTATTAGAGCTAAAAAAGCTCTAATGCGGCTGAAACGTCGAAATATGCAAAAAAACAATGTTTCTCTGCTAATCAATGTCCTACTCGCTACTTTACCGAGATACAAATGGTTGACTGAAAATAATGTATTAATGCATTTGCAATTAAATACGAGTTTGCATCATATATCGTATGTAGTGAATTCGTTCACTACATGCGAGAGTGAGGGGCTTACTCCTGCCGTTTACCGTTGGACCTCCTCCAGTCTACGGCAATGTTCTGGCACAGAGAAAGCTCCAACGGGTAAACGGCGGGAGTAAGCCCCAGCTCTCGCATGTAGTGAACGAATTCACTACATATATTCAATCAAACAATCGTACCTTGTTAAAATAGCGAGTATATATTGATCATGAGAGAAACCCTGTTTTTATTGCATGTTTCGACGTTTCAGCCGCATTAGAGCTGATGCCGAGTAGCAACGGCAACTTGTCTGATTAGAGCTAAAACCGCTCTAATCCGGCTGAAACGTCGAAATATGCAATAAAAACAGGTTTCTCTTCTTATGAATATCTTACTCGCTAATTTAACGAGGTACGAATGGTTGATTGAAAATAG
>WNGS01147961.1:0-11296 GCA_020271785.1 Procambarus virginalis | reverse complement strand
ATACCATCCACTGGATGTGTATGGCGCCACTACCACCGACAGGATGTGCATGGGGCTCACATCCACCCACAGGATGGGTATGGGGTCCAATACCACTCACAGGATGAGTAGGCGTCCACTGTCACCCACTGGATCGGTATGGGGCTCCAACCACCCACAGGATGGTATGAGGTCCAATACCACCCACAGGATGAGTATGGCGTCCACTACCCCCACAGAATGTGTATGGGCTCACAACCACCCACAGGATGGGTATGGGGTCCAATACCACCCACAGGATGAGTATGGCGTCCACTGTCACCCACTGGATGGGTATGGGGCTTCAACACCCACAGGATGGGTATGGGGTCCAATACCACCCACAGGATGAGTACGGCGTCCACTATCACCCACTGGATGGGTATGGGGCTCCAACCACCCACAGGATGGGTATGGGGTCCAATACCACCCACAGGATGAGTATGGGGTCCAATAAATTATGTAAAACTAAAATTATGTAAAACTAAAATTATGTAAAACTAAAATTATGTAAAACTAAACACTACCTGATAAATTCCCTGTAACCTACCTTACCCCTCTATTGTCAACCCATGTCTTATTTTTTTATTCAACGCTGTTTGTCTACATATTGTACTTGTGCTGGTTTTCCAGTCATGTTCCCCCCTTTTTTTATCTTTATTTGTATCTGTTCTCAAAACATTTTATTCTTTTTGCTCAATTAGTATTAAGTTTTAGATATTAATGTTTTCTTGCCCGAAACGCATTGCGTAATAGTGGCTTTAGGCATTGTATGTACTAGCTCTATCTATAAATCGATCCACTTATGTAAAATCACTTTATGTATGTACCTTTTCTGAATTAAAGCACCCAAATATTGGGTGCTTCAGGTGTTGTTCCTCTTGGATGATCTTGTACCTCTCTGTCTCACACCTGTAAGAATGAGTGATATGGTTAAGGGAAAACAAAGTGCAGGCAAGGCAATGGAGGCCACTCTTATTTTTGGGTGATAGGTGCTTCTCTTCAATAGTGTACTTGTTAGGATCCTGTAATATATAAACTATTTAATGGGGTTTAAGACATTTACAAATTTGCCTGAGCCTGAATACTAAAGAAATTAGAATAAATAAATAATGAAAGTTTTCGTTAAAAGTTCAAATGTAAAACACACCAGTACAGTATATGAAAACCATGGAATTGTATACCTGTGAAAGTCGTAAATAGCAAGACTTTACTCAAGTATAAAATTCTGCTGGATAAATGTTTATGAAGAACTGAATTGCAACACACATTTAGGCTGTTAGCTTACCTTGCTTAGATATGAAAGGAAAATTCCACATAACAACTCTTTAGTATGTTCGGTTAAAATCTTAGGGCTAGGACAATAAAATTAGAGAAATTAAGTAAGAGAAATTAGTAAGGGAAATTAGGTAAAATTTATTATACTTAACTTTTATATCATCAGTTAATAGTAAATCTTCATCATCATCATCTTCACTGTCACAAAGCTCCAGGTAGGACTCAGAAACATCAACATCCTCTTCCTGGTATCCAAATAAACGCTTTGCATCACTCAGCTTGTCAGAACACAACTTTTGCCCTTGCTTCAAAAGAGCCAAGATTCCACTCTTATTTTTGGGTGATAGGTGCTTCTCTTCAATAGTGTACTTGTTAGGATCCTGTAATATATAAACTATTTAATGGGGTTTAAGACATTTACAAATTTGCCTGAAAATACTAAAGAAATTAGAATAAATAAATAATGAAAGTTTTCGTTAAAAGTTCAAATGTAAAACACACCAGTACAGTATATGAAAACCATGGAATTGTCTACCTGTGAAAGTCGTAAATAGCAAGACTTTACTCAATTATAAAATTCTGCTGGATAAATGTTTATGAAGAACTGAATTGCAACACACATTTAGGCTGTTAGCTTACCTTGCTTAGATATGAAGGGAAAATTCCACATAACTCTTTAGTGTGTTCGGTTAAAATCTCTCTCTTATTCTTGTAATATGCTATATACTGTAGCATTTCTTGAACAGTATGTTGTTGCTCTTCTCTGGATCTCTTCTGAAGCTCCACATCTTCTACTGCCTCCTTTTTTTGAGCAAGGGACACTAATAAAAGAGGAAAATATATTTACTGCAAGTAAACTACAAATCAATTTAATGTAATTACAGTTTAGGTACTTGCATTATGCATACCATACATAGTTTATTGTGCCATTGTGTTTATTGTGTTTAGTGGGTCAAAAGAATTGCAACCTAGGGTACTAATGCACCCACAATTCAATTTTTGTTTATTAAGCACCCCCCATACCCATTCCATGGGCGGTTGTGCATGTAGTTTCCTGTGCACTTGGTCTATGTCCTCCAGTAGCTCTACCTCTGATGGCCCTTTCAATACACATAGAATTCATATTATTGTGATATATCAATACACGGAGAAAGACATTGAAATGGGGGCATCAAAGGCAGAACTACTGAATGACAGAGACCAAGTTCATGGGGGAATTGTGTGAAACCTGGTTTGGCTTTAGTGGAAGCCTTGGGATCCTTGTGGGTGCAGTAGTACTCCAAGTTGCAATTCATTTGACCATGTTGTGGCGCAGTGGACTAGAGCATGCATCTGAGAACACTCAGTGCATGGGGTTCAAACCCTCATCACAGTTCCCGTGATATATCACGATACTGTGATTTATCTGTGTACACATTTGATATTACTCGGAATCATACATTTAGGTTAATTAAATTAAATACTATATACTTTATACAAATTAACCTTATTGTTATAATGAAAAAGTTCAAGCAGTTTATTCAAGGAAATGGTCGCTAATTTATAATGGAAAATATATGTTGTACATGATCTGAACACATAACTAACCTATAAATGCATTATAATACCTTTCACATATAAATGAATTATAATAAGTTTCAAAATAAATAAAATAAATATATATTATTTTTAGTACCTTTCTGAGTCGAGTAACTAATGCACGAGCCAGTCCATCAATTTTCCGATGGTTCCAAAAGACTGCACCCTCTGTGAGTTCTTCTGTTCTTTCTGACAAAAATATTTATAGCAATTAATGAACATCTTGAAGAGCATAGGCCTATTCCTAGACAAGAGACTCAACTTCAGCACCCACATTCAACACATAACTAAGAAAGTCTCTAAGTCAGTTGGTATACTCTCCAAAATCAGATATTATGTTCCTAACTCTGCTCTCCTCTCTCTCTATTATGCTCTAATCTACCCCTATCTTAATTATGGTATCTGTGCATGGGGGTCTACCACTGCAAACCACCTTAAGCCCATCATCACCCAGCAAAAATCTGCTATCAGAATAATAACTAACTCTGCTTTCAGACAACACTCAGCTCCCTTGTTTAAATCCCTAAACTTGCTAAATATTAACTCCCTCCACACATTCTCTTGTGTCAACTACATCTACAAAACCCTGTTCTTAAATGCAAACCATGCTCTGAAACTCTCTCTGGACAGATGTAATAGGACCCATTATCACCACACCAGAAATAAATATCTCTTTGATATCCCCAGGGTCAAACTTAATCTGTGTAAACACTCTATGCAAATTAAGGGACCTAGACTATGGAACTCACTCCCTAGTGAATTGAAAAACTGTAAAACTTTTGCCTTATTTAAAACAAAACCAAAAAGTACTTAATTTCATCTTCTTAGTTTCCTACACTGAGCTTTATTTTTTGCTCTGTATCTAGTGTTACCCAATCTCCTAATTCTTATGTATTTAACCCAAACAACCTTATCATTGTGTTCATTGCTGTCTTCCTTTATGTGCTAGCCATTTGCTGTATTGTGCCTACCAAATTTTGTCAACTACCATTCAAGCTTTCATTGCAATCAATCTTAGCTACCTAAGTGCTTTATTATACTGTACCTACAATTTTCTCTCATCTTTTTTTTTTCTTTTTTCTTTTCTTGCCATGTAACTGTTATCATTTCTTTTTATAATTTTTGCTAGTATTTACCTACTAAAAATTTTCTTAGATTAAGGACCTGCCCGAAACGCTGCGCGTACTAGTGGCTTTACAAGATTGTAATTACCATATTATATATTCTCACATTCCCAATGTACCTTCTTGTATATGAATAAATAAATAAATAAATAAATAAAAAGTTAGGTTAGGTTAGGTTAGCCTAATCCAGTTAATCCTCCCCGGCCAGGATATGAACCCAGGACAAAGTGCTCGTGAAATGCCAGACATTTGCAAATATGAGGATGTGGTTGATTATATTATATTCTCTTCTATATCATAGATGTTCAGTATATGAAAAATATTTTAGACCTAAAAATGGACCCCTGAGGTACTCAACTTACCACATTTCTTCATATTCATTCCCATTTAGTATGACCCTTTGCTCTCTGTTTTAACTATTGTTTTGTCCATTTTACAATTTTTTCAATGAACCTGTAATTTCCTTGCTAGTTTTCCATGTGGTACCTTATTAAAGTCTTTAGCATAATCCATGTATACTACATCCACCGGAAACCCTTTGAGTGCCATGTTACCATGTCCGAAAAGTGAGGAGGTTTATAAGGTAGCATCTGTTTTTAAGAAGACCATGGTGTGTCGATTGAATAAGATTGTTCACTGAAAGATGGTAAATGATTCCCTCCCTTAGGATTTTCGCCATGAGCTTACAGATGTGTTATACCAAGCTGTTCGGACATTAGTTTTGTGCTGAACTCTTTCTGCTTTTTTTTTAAATATTGTAAGGGGGAAATTTCCATATTGAAAATCTCAGGGGACTATCCCTTGGTTCAGATTTTTTGTGGAAAGTAGTTTCAGCAATATGCATAGTTCTTCTGTCCGTTTATTTTCCTTTATAATTAAGGTTTGTTTTCTTTTGTACCATAGAATACACAGAAAGGTGTTATAATGTTGTGTTAGCTTTTCTGTACAGTTTTTCTTTTTTGTTAGTATAAAAGGCTATGCAATGAATTCAAATATTTACACTACCAATCAATTTTTCAGATAGATCATCGGATTTTGACAGTATGGTGTACATACCAGATGTTCCAAAAATAACTACAGACAACAATAATGGTACTGTGTTTACTATTTTTATACTTTATATATAGGAAGACAGGTTCAAGTCAATGAGCATTTTAATATATCATCAAAATTTTCATACATTGTTTTCACTTTGTTACACTTGTAAAAACGTATTCTTAGCTAAATTTATATAAATGTTAATACCACTGTTAAATGAACATATTGATTTGTGTCCTTATTATTAGTTATAGCTTATTTATGTTGACCCACCACCTTACTAAAGGGATTACCTTAACTTGTGTCACTATCTCTCTAGGGGGGGGGGCCACTATCTCTCTAGGGGGGGGGCCCAGGTAGGCAGTATGGGTAATGCCACTAACATGCATATCATTATTGGAAAGTCCATAATTTAACACATAATTATAAGTAGGTAATTTGTAGCAAAATTTTAAGATTATTACTAGGTACATTGTAGCATAATTTTGCATAAGCATAATTTTCTTGTTTTGTTCTTGTACTTTTTCTTCGAACACTATTATTTTCTCTTCAGAATTTCACCGGAGAATAGCAGTGATGACTAGAGAACATCTTGAACGTGAGCACCAGAAAGCACGTGCTGCAATGATACAAAGAAATGAGTACTTGAAGAGACTCTTAAACGTGGAGGAACCAACTCAATAAAGGACAAACAAGAAACGGAAAAAGATAAGATACAGGTGTATCTCATATTGATTCAAAACAAAGACCAGCTGCTCCCCAATCTGATGGTAATCTTCTATTATTTTTTTTAACAATATTTCTACAGCTGTTATGTGTAATTTCCAATAATTTTTGTTGCCTATTTTTAAGTGTATGCTAGACAATTATGGAGATTAAATTACTATAACACTGAATAACTTGGTAGCATAAGGTTAGTTATAGTAATATCTTGAGATTTGTCTGAAAATATTATATTTGTATACAATTTGCAATTATGTACCATGCTTAAATCTTCAAATGTGCCACCCAGACATTCTGCCTGCTATACTTTCACCACCACACATTCAAAATGCGGGCTATTCTACTGGTGGCAGAACGTACACTCAAAGTTATTTGGCAGCTGGTGAAGAAACTTTGGAATCATTTGATGTTGGTATGCCCCAACATTATTTGTTGGTATTTAACTGAGGGTTTATTTAATGGACACACATCATATATATTATGTACAAAAATATGTGCTTAATGCCTATGAAATTTTGTTTAACATATTACTAATCATTCCTTTCACTTACAAATTTTTCTTACTATTTGTAATCCCATATTTCAAAGTACTTGCTGCAGAACTTGAACAAATTCAAGATTCTCAGCCAAGTGTTTCTGACTGGCAAAAAAGAAGAAAAAATGCAGAGATTAATTGGGGAGAAAGCAGAGCAATGCTGTTCGATTGGACATTGTCTGAGTTGGGTGTTCCAGATAAAGGTAAATTAAATATTGCTGTGTTCATTAAGGTTATACTGTATAATAAGCATCATATGCAAATTAATGACAATCTATTAATACATTTAGACTTCAGAGTGTTTAAAATGTTTGGTATACAGTATTTAAATTAGTATAAATAATTACCCCTTTTTTTCATTAGGTAAAGTTTGTGTACAATGTACAAATTGTGAAGCAAGCATCAAATGTGAAGACTGTTTTGCATTTTTGTGCTAACAAAATGAAATACATAACAAAAAAAATGAATACATGTTTTCATGTCAGTCATTACAATATTAAAAACAAAAACTTTGGAGAAGTCTTAAAGTTTAAACCTGACACTTGGTTATAGATTGATTTAATTGTCTGATTGTTTCTTTTCTGTGAATTTCTCAGTCATTATCTGGAGAATAATGTCAATATTTTGTACAATCAAGAAACGATGAAATATTAAGTCTGAAATTCTTTTCCATAAAACTCATTTTGCCAAACTGTCTTCCTTTTCTTTGTTACCAGAACCTGTTGTACCAGCCCAACCACCAAATTCTTGCCCCAACTGCATAGATTGCAAGTTTAAAATTTCAAGCTCCAGCAATCTCTGCATCTTCATCACTATAATGGGTAAATAAACTTTAAAATTTACCCTTTCATTTCCATTACAGGATTTTCCTGAATCGCAATACATTTTGGAATTTTTGTTGCATTAAATGTTAATTTTTACATCACTATTTTAGCAAGTTGCCACACCACTCAATGCACTGTATTTTAAACTACAGGAAGGTATGACCTCTATACTCCAATCTATACATGCCACTGTGGATATGAGCATCAACAACTAGGCAAAACCATGCACAAGTCTGGTTTCTATTCATCATTAGGAAAGAGTAGCACATTCTACAGCACCAGTCTGCTTGAATCATGGCACCATATAAAAGAAATTGTCCCGGAACATCATTTCGGGCATTAGTCACTGCACTGGAATCCTTTGGTGCTTCTCGTGGGCGTGTATGTTTTGATACCATTATTCTTAATATTTTTAGTTTTATATTTCAATACAAAATTATCAAAATTTTGTAGTAATGTATTTTCATTTAGTAATAATTAGTTTTTAATTTTGTTCAAATACAAAATGGAATGCTTTTTTTGTTATTTATCTTATGTCATATTATGCATTTTAAATGTCACCATCTTAATAATTCTATATCCTAGAATGGACCCATTAAATTTCTAACTTCGAAGAGAGTGTTCTTCGAATGACGATTCCAGCAATATGAGCTAAGGAAAATTAGAGGAGAAGCTGACAATGAGTGTCCTGCTTGTGATACAACTCCTTTAGCAGTACATATTGATGGCAACAAGAAGCTGTATCGCTACAACAAAGTTGGGAGGTAATAAAATGTGCTTTACAGATACTTAATGTATAGTATTCTTTGTCATCCACACACACTATATTATAATGAATTATATTATCTTCAAAATTAATGTTCTTGTAAATAAAGTATGCACATATAAATATACATTGTCATATGACTTATATTTTTTAACCGAGTATGTCTTTATAGTTTGCCTTTCAATTGCATCCATATCATCATTTTATATATCTAACACCATGTAAATTTTTGTTTTATGTAAAATTAGCAGTGCATCAGAATTCTTCATATAAAACATTTTTTGATACCCCATTACCCGTTGTTTAATATTATAGTGGTTACACACAATGAATAATTATTTCTGAATTATCATTGCAGAGGTATCAGAAACCCCTATTATTCTGATAGTATCTTCAGCAAAGATGAAGATGTTCAAGCTCATGTTGGCACTATTCAGAGCTTGAAAACTAAGGTGAGTTTATTATATATATTGAGAAACCTTCAATTTTACTAATAACTGTTTGGTGACTGTAACATCTGGTGGCCATTTTTGTATTTTTCATTATAGTTTATATATATTAAATAAGGAAATATAGCCCATAGAAATTCTTATGTGCAACAACAATGCCTTTCGCGCAAAATAATCTCTACCTTCTACCCGTTCTACATAATTATAATCATGCTCACCAACTGGATATTTAGTTACTATAAATATTTTTGTTTAACAGAGTAAGCACATGTTGGAGCGTCTGCATGGAAAGCTGCTCAAAATAAGCCTCTTTCATTCCAAAGTTTGGATGAAACAGGATCAGCATGGCCTCCTGTCGAAATGGTATTATCCTCCACACCTTGAATATGTATCAAGGAGAGTTGTACAGTTATGCCCACTATTTGCAAATTATGTATTTCAAATATGTAAAGTTTATTTGTCAAGACATAATTTGCAAATATTGGCCATGGGCCTTAACTGTGGCTCAGAAACAATCACATTTTCACATTGGTCAAGCAAAGCCATTTTTAGGAGTCCTACATGCAAAGGACATGCTTGGTATTGTCAGGTAAATAAAAATATAACATTACATTTATGTATACTAATGTATACATTTATGTATACTAATTACATTAAATTTAATAAGTACAGTTTGTGTAAAAATTTTTAAGATTTCTGATTGTTTAAGATTAATGATATACGTATCATTTAATATAGTAGGTGCTTTTAACTTTTGTAGAGTAATTTGAATTTTTTACTGTATACTTTTATGTTAAAGGTATTGTATGGAGGGCGGTGGCAAGAAGGAAGTGGCCTGACTTTAGGGGAAGAGGCAGAGCAAGTGTTTGCATACCTCTCACCATACAACTCTACAACTAAAAACATGCTGAAAGCTGGTACAGTATTTGTTCATCTGATCAAGTTTTAGATTTTTTTACTTGCCCTGTAATCAGTATAATGAGATTTGTATTCAATAAGTATCAACTCCCTCAAAGAATCAATAAAAGAATGAAAACATATTTGTCAAACTTGAGTTGGTCTTGGTGAGTAAAGGTATGTTATGAAACTGTATTAATCTATGCTCTTCAAGAAGTTCATTAATTGCTATAAATATTTTTCTCAGAAAGAACAGAAGAACTCACAGAGGGTGCAGTCTTTTGGAACCATCGGAAAATTGATGGACTGGCTCTGTGCATTAGTTACTCGACTCAGAAAGGTACTAAAAATAATAATAATATTTATTTTGAAATTCTTATTAAATGCATTTATATGTGAAAGGTATTATAATGCATTTATAGTTAGTTATGTGTTCAGATCATGTACTACATATATTTTCCATTATAATTAGCGACCACTTTCCTTGAATTAACTGCTTGAACTTTTTCATTATAACAATAAGGTTAATTTGAATAAAGTATATAGTATTTAATTTAATTAACCTAAATGTATGATTCCAAGTAATCAAATGTGTACACAGATAAATCACAGTATCGTGATATATCACGGGAACTGTGATGAGGGTTTGAACCCATGCACTGAGTGTTCTCAGATGCATGCTCTAGTCCACTGCGCCACAACATGGTCAAATGAATTGCAACTTGGAGTACTACTGCACCCACAAGGATCCCAAGGCTTCCACTAAGCCAAACCAGGTTCACACAATTCCCCCATGAACTTGTCTCTGTCATTCAGTAGTTCTGCTTTGATGCCCCCATTTCAATGTCTTTCTCCGTGTATTGATATATCCAATAATATGAATTCTATGTGTATTGAAAGGGCCATCAGAGGTAGAGCTACTGGAGGACATAGACCCAAGTGCACAGGAAACTGCATGCACAACCGCCCATGGAATGGGTATGGGGGTGCTAATAAACAAAAATTGAATTGTGTGTGCATTAGTACCCTAGGTTGCAATTCTTTGACCATGTTGTGGCGCATTCGACTACAGCAAGCATCTGGGAATGCCAAGCCCATAGGTTCGAACCCATTCATCAGTCACTGTAATGTGCTTTTTTCATTAAATTTATTATATTTTCAATAGGCCAGAGAGATGGAAATTGAGATTCTGAGTCCTACCTGGAGCTTTGTGACAGTGAAGATGATGATGATAGATAGATTTACTACTAAACTGATGATATAAAGTTAAGTATAATATAATTTTACCTAATTTCCCTTACTAATTTCTCTTACTTAATTTCTCTAATTTCATTGTCCTAGCCCTAAGATTTTACCGACATACTAAAGAGTTGTTTATGTGGAATTTTCCTTTCATATCTAAGCAAGGTAAGCTAACAGCCTAAATGTGTGTTGCAATTCAGTTCTTCATAAACATTTATCCAGCAGAATTTTATACTTGAGTAAAGTCTTGCTATTTACGACTTTCACAGGTATACAATTCCATGGTTTCATATACACTGTACTGGTGTGTTTTACCATTTGAACTTTTAACGAAAACTTTCATTATTTATTTATTCTAATTTCTTTAGTATTCAGGCTCAGGCAAATTTGTAAATGTCTTAACCCCATTAAATAGTTTATATATTACAGGATCCTAACAAGTACACTATTGAGAGAAGCACCTATCACCCAAAAATAAGAGTGGCCTCCATTGCCTTGCCTGCACTTTGTTTTCCCTTAACCATATCACTCATTCTTACAGGTGTGAGACAGAGATGTACAAGATCATCCAAGAGGGAACAACACCTGAAGCACCAATATTTGGGTGCTTTAATAATAAAAATGCCCTTCATGGCTTCACTCATTCTGGCTGGTTTAATTAAAAAACTAACCTAAACCTAAGTCCATTACCATTAATCTAATGGTAAATACAATCAAGTATTATCCCTATCAATGGATATAGTCTCCACATTATTTGTAAGTGACTCTTTATCATCCTTAAATGCTCTCAACTCTTTAAGACATAACTGTAACATGCTCGTGTC
>WNGS01147955.1:0-13412 GCA_020271785.1 Procambarus virginalis | reverse complement strand
TTTAATGTGTATAGAAAACCTACCAACGTGGGGTTCGTTTGTTCATTATTATTCAATCATCATAGTAAAGTTAAACAGGCAGTATTTTCAGGAAAGTTTCTTCAAGCTTTTAGGTATGCAGCCCTGATTTTTTTGATGAAGAGATAGCTAAAAATTATGAAATTGGGAAGAGTTTACAGTACCCTAAGATGTTTTTGGATTGTTCGTTTGGAAGCTAAAAGTACGTTTTATAATAATGTCTCCAAAGCGAAACCAGAAATAGAAACTCGTTGGTGGTACCTTATGCGAAGGGATTTGAGAAACTTCCCCAGTTTTTAAGAACTTAATATCCATTTGGTGTTCACTAATAATACAATCAAGTTTAATTTAATAAAAAACTCCCCTCGTACAGCAGGTGTGTGTATTTGATTCCCTGCAATGATTGTGAGTCTGTGTACCTTGGAAAACACAGGAAATCCTTACAATTACGTATGTCCCTGTTACCACCCTCGAGACTAAATAAGGTTCTTCTCTCAGCAGTGTACATAAAAGATTTAAAATAGGCCTTTATAAAACAAGTCTAGGGGGTATAAGATAAAGCACTGCATAAAATGGGGAACAATATATTTATGCTAAGGGGACAAACATAACAATTAAATGGTACGTAAATATAGCCAGAAATATTTATCAGCATGCAAATTAAAATAAAATCCTTATCGAGCAATGAGCAACTTAAATGAGAGAATACAATATCATCTGACCAGGAAATAAAAAACTTTGAATGACTAAATATACAAATCAAGGACTTAACTTAATACATGTCTTCACTCGACCACAGCCACCATGCTACTGACCCACGCGTCTGTCCACAGGCCAAGCATCTACTAACAAAACAACTAACTATCCACATAACATTGTGGAATTACTAATAATAAATGGTAGTACTAAATATCAAGATATTATTAATCTCAAGAGTACACAATTACATTAATTTATACAATAGCATTTACTGACAAATAAATAGGAGTAATAAATCAAGGTTAAATCATAAACACTCGCTTGACAACACTTTCCCACGCTACTCACATATCCAACCTGATCAACCCCCACAGAGAAACACATGAGAATTGTAACACGAAAGCCTCATACAATAATATGCAACTCAAGCACACTAATACATTCTATAATATATATCATATAACATACAAAATCTCATATTATGCAACTGGATGCTATAATAATTAAAGAATAAGACAATACAGTAATACAATAATTAAGAGTAATGAGAGGATCTTAACAAGATTCGTAACATCCCTCCGTCCCCTAAGAAAAAATGAAATTAACTGAAGGTTGATTTCATTTTTTTTGACTGCATGAATTAACACATGAAAAATTTTCACCACATGAAAATACTTAAACTAAATCAAGTACAAAGCAATGAAATTTCACACAGTAAAAAAAAATATACAAAATTACATACATCTTATGAATAAAGAACACTACAGATTATGGCACTGCAACAGGAAAACCTCTGGATAAGGCATCAGCAATAACATTTTGCCTCCCAGGTATATGCCGAATTAGAATATTGAATTCTTGCAGAATCAAAGACCATCTTAATATTCTCTGGTTTTTACACTTCATAGAGTTGATGAATGTCAATGGATTATGATCTGTATATACTACTACTTCATTTCCTGACAAATATGTCTCAAATTTCTTCACTGCTAGTATTAAACAAAGTGCTTCTTTCTCAACTACAGAGTAATTAATTTGTGTTCTGTCAAACTTACGGGAAAAACAATAAACAGGATGTTCTAACTCATCTGGTCCTACTTGGAACAAAACAGCACCTGCTCCTACATCTGAAGCGTCTATGTGAAGAATAAAAGGTTTATTATACTGTGGACTAGCTAACACAGGTGAAGTAGAGAGAATTCCTTTCAACTTCTGAAAAGAGTTCTGACACTCCTGCGTCCACTTAAATTTTACCTGTTTCCTTAAAAGATTTGTTATGGGTGCAGCAACAATAGAAAAGTTTTTACAATACCTCCTATAATACGCACACATTCCAATAAATCTTTGCACAGACTTCTTATTAGTTAAGACTGGGTACTCCACAATTGCCTGAATCTTATCGTGCAATGGGACTATCCTTCCTTGTCCGACCTCATGTCCTAAATACACTATGGTTCCTTTAGCCCAACTACATTTCTTCATATTGACAGTCAAATTAGCATGTTGCAATATATGAAACAATTTCTTTAAACTAGACATATGATCTACCCAATTCTTACTGAAAATCACAATGTCATCCAGATATGCCCTACAGTCTGGCACATCCTTCAACAAAGAGTTCATTAATTTCTGAAACGTGGCTGGAGCATTCCGTAGACCAAAAGGCATCACGTTATACTCGTAAGCTCCATCAGGAGTGATAAATGCTGTCACTTCCCTGGCAAAATCTGTAAGAGGTATCTGATGATAACCCTTAGATAAGTCTAATTTAGATACAAAATTGGCATGACCTATAGTATCAACACATTCTTCTAATAAAAGTAACGGATAAACATCAACTATGGTTACCTGGTTGAGTTTTCTATAATCCACTACTAATCTCCACTTGTCTTCTGGCTTTGGTACTAATAGGCATGGCGAACTCCAGGAACTCTGACTGGGTCTAATGAACCCATGTCGAAGAAGATAATCAACCTCCTCCTGGATGATACGACGTTTCTCGGGTGTCACTCGATAAGGGTGCAACCGAATTGGAGTCACATTTGTCAGGGTGATATCATGAGTAATGAGAGAAGTTTGAGTGGGGACCTCCCCAAACAAGCTAGAAGACACCTCCAAAAGATCCTGGAACTCTGCTCTCTCCTCCTCCTGCAAATGACTCAACAATTCTTCCCCGGAACTACTGGAATTAGACAAACAAATATTACTATCTTCCTCAGCAACACTCGACTCTTCAGGAATTTCCTCCTCAGCAATTTCCTCCTTCAGGAATTTCCTCCTCCTCAGCGTGTTACGAATCTTGTTAAGATCCTCTCATTACTCTTAATTATTGTATTACTGTATTGTCTTATTCTTTAATTATTATAGCATCCAGTTGTATGATATGAGATTTTGTATGTTATATGATATATATTATAGAATGTATTAGTGTGCTTGAGTTGCATATTATATTGTATGAGGCTTTCGTGTTACAATTCTCATGTGTTTCTCTGTGGGGGTTGATCAGGTTGGATATGTGACGAGCGTGGGAAAGTGTTGTCAAGCGAGTGTTTATGATTTAACCTTGATTTATAACTCCCATTTATTTGTCAGTAAATGCTATTGTATAAATTAATGTAATTGTGTACTCTTATAATTAATAATGTCTTGATATTTAGTACTACCATTTATTATTAGTAATTCCACAATGTTATGTGGATAGTTAGTTGATTTGTTAGTAGACGCTTGGCCTGTGGACTGACGCGTGGGTCAGTAGCGTGGTGGCTGTGGTCGAGGGAAGACATGTATTAAGTTAAGTCCTTGATTTGTATATTTAGTCATTCAAAGTTTTTATTTCCTGGTCAGATGATATTGTATTCTCTCATTTAAGTTTTTTAAGTGCTATTAATATTGCTCATTGCTCGATAAGGATTTTATTTAATTTGCATGCTGATAAATATTTCTGGCTTTATTACGTACCATTTAATTGTTATGTTTGTCCCCCTTAGCATAAATATATTGTTCCCCATTTTATGCAGTGCTTTATCTTATACCCCTAGACTAATATAAAGGCCGATTTTAAATCTTTTATGTACACTGCTGGGAGAAGAACCTTATTTAGTCTCAAGGGTGGTAACAAATGGAGGCCTGTGTCCGGGATCTTATACCATTAATTCCCTGTAATGTTTGTACAATTAACAGTGCTAATTATTAATAGCAATTGCCTTCCTAGGTACTCTGTGATTATCTAGTGACGCCTAATCAAGCCTGTGTAATTATCTGTTCAATCTGAGCTGCTGTGAAAACTTTCAACGCTTCACGATTTGAGGTAAGTGTTCAGCTTGTGCCAGGGGCCAAGCATAATTTTCAGTGTTGTTTCAAGTGTAAGTTGTGATTATTGAGCCAACCATGGAGGATCAGGTTGTTGCGCTGGTAGATCAGCCAAATTTTGGTAAAATTAAAGACTTAAAGAAGTCTGGTTTGTTGTTGCTGGCTGATAAATTGAACCTAGCAGTTTCCAGTAAAATGTTGAAAGCTCAAGTGTTAAGAGTTATTGTCACACACTTGGTGGAAGAGGAGAGACTTGACGAAGAGTGTTTGGGAGAGTTAGACGAAGAGTCAGTTGACAAGGTGGCAATCTTAAAGTTGGAGTTGGAGACTAAATTGGAAATGGCTAGGCTGGAAGCAGACAAGCAGAGGTTGGAGTTGCAGAACCAGCCAAAAAAATTTGAATTGGAAACAGACAAGCAGAGGTTGGAAGCAGATAAAGAGAGGTTGGAGTTGCAGAATCAGCAAAAACAACTTGAGTTGGTAACTCAACAGCAGATGTTGGAGGCTCGAGTACAACTGGCAGAGCATGAGACTAAACAACTCGAAATTCAGCAGAGTATGGCTGAAAATAATAACAGGTTAGAACAGCAGAGGATTGCGGCAGGTTTGGGTGACACTAGTAATAATCCAGAGAGTACAAATAGTTCTTCTAAGTACAGTAAACGTGTAGATTTGCCTAAGTTTAATGAAGAAGATCCAGAAATATTTTTCTTGCATTTTGAGAAACTAGCAGTCAGCATGAATTGGCCTGTAGATCAATGGGTTAGCATATTACAAGGACAATTTAAGGGTAAAGCTCAAGAGGTATTTGCATCATTGCCTGCTGAGAATTCTTTCGATTTTAAATTTGTTCAGCAAAGTATTTTAAATGCCTACCAGCAGATCCCAGAGGCACATAGAATAAAATTCAGAAGTTTAAAAAGAGCACATGACCAGACTATTTCTGATTTTGTAAGAGTAAAATTAAATCACTTTAACAGATGGATTAAAGCACTTAATATTACAGAGTTTGAGACTTTGAGAGACCTCATAGTAACTGAGGAAGTAATGGGATGTCTACCAGAGAAATTAGCTTTGTTTATGGCTGAAAATAAGCAAACCAATGATCTTATAAAATTAGCCAAGCTAGCTGATGAGCATGAACTACTTACTAAAGTGCCTTTTAGAGCACCCATTAATCATTTCAATGTTAAAACTAATCATTATGCTCATAAACATGTTTTCCAGACTCGACCAGCTACTTCACCTTCTCCCCTTAACCCTTCTCCTGTAAAGCCTAAATCTGAGAAACAACCGACAGGGTTGTCAACCTTAAGTAATGTAGTGAATAAGCCTGCAGTGGGTTCGGCTATTCCGACCACTAGCAGGTATTGCACGCATTGCAGGAGAAGAGGTCATGTGGTAAATTCATGTTATGCTTTGCACCCAGAGTTGAGACCAACTGGTCTAATATTGAGTAGGGGTTTGCAAACCATTAATGCCAATGTTGCTTCAGTCATGCCCAAGTGGATGACTAATTTTGATCCATACCTACATTCGGGAACCCTATTATGTACTAGTGGAACCTGGAAACCAGTCCAGTTGTTAAGGGACACTGGTGCTTCCCAGTCTTTAATTTCTCGCCGTGTTCTTACTGATGTTAGCACAGAAGACACTGGAGAGGTAGTGTTATTGCAGGGACTTGGAGGGCTCATCCAGCGTGTACCATTAATTAAGGTTAACCTGAATTCTTCTATTACACCAGGTTGGTGCACTGTAGCAGTCAGTGAGCAGTTGCCCATTCCTGGGATTGATATAATTGTAGGTAATGACTTCGATAAATGTAAATTTAGTGGGACCGATTGTCCTGTTATGTATACTAAACCTAATGCAGTACTGGCTCAACCAGATGAGGATGATGGTGTCATTTATCCAGCCTGTGTTGTGACCAGATCCATGGGTAAGCAGAATGTGGTAAGTCCTGCTACTACCAAGGTGGATGTTCTCGAGGCCAGGACCCCTTCAGACAGGGAGGTGGAGGTGGACCTTGAAGATACATTTATAGCTCACGTGGATGTCGAGAGTGAGGCCGGTGCCAAAGCCCTAATTTATTCTGACCCAGATGGTCTGGAAGATGTGGCCCAGGTACCACTTCCTTGCCCGCTCGCTCCAGTTGTAGAGTTCCAGACCTTGCGTAAGTTACAGAGTACTGATCCCAGTCTAGCTGAGTGTTATGCAGAAGCAGCCGACTCCATCGATACTTTGGAGGAGAGTACGGGTTGTTATTTCAAGGATCAATGTCTGATGAGAAGATGGAGACCATCAGGAACTCCCTCATCAGAGGATTGTGAGTTTAACACCCAGCTCGTTGTGCCAACAGAGTATCGGGAGCAGGTATTGCAAGCTGCTCATGATGACCTGATGGGAGGCCATCAAGGTATTACCAGTATGTATCATAAGATCTGTAAACTTTTTATTGGCCGAAACTTAAAAAAGATGTGGTCAGATATTGCCACAACTGTGTTGTGTGTCAGACTGTTGGTAAGCCTAATCAGACTGTGCCACGAGCACCATTATATCCTATTGTAGTGCCAGAGGAGCCATTTACTCATGTGGTACTGGATTGTGTCGGACCTTTACCCCGTACAAAATCCGGAAATATGTATATGTTCACTATCTTATGTATGACCACCAGGTTCCCTGAAGCGTATGCTTTACGTAATATTAGAGCTTCTACTATTATCAGGCAGTTGGAACGATTTTTTTCACTTTTTGGGATGCCCCGTGTAATTCAAACTGATAATGGGAGTAATTTTTGTTCCACCATCTTTAAAAATTTCTGTAGCAGTTTTGGTATAAAACACAATTTTTCAAGTCCTTACCATCCTCAGAGTCAAGGGGGAATCGAGCGGTTCCACCAAACTCTCAAGAAAATGTTGAAGGCGACTGGGGAAGATTCACCCAGACATTGGGATGAGAATCTGCCATTTGTTTTATTTGCGGCTAGAGATGGATTGCACAGTGCACTAGGTTGTTCTCCATTCGAACTTGTATTCGGACATCAGGTGAGAGGACCTTTAAAGATGTTATATGAGCACATGTTAGATGATGTTACAGCCAGGCAGAGTGAGCGTTACCTGACGGATGTCAAGAGCAAGCTGTCCAGAACGAGGGAGTTGGCCTTACGACATCTAGGTGAACAACAGCAGGTAATGAAGCAGAAACATGACCAGAGGTTCAAGGCCAAACTCAGAGTTTTTGAGCCAGGAGATTTGGTATTGGTCTTGAAGCCTCGTATGGGTACGTCTATGTCTAACAAATTCGCAGGACCGTATCAAGTAGTCAAACGTCTTGGGGAGGTTACTTACAAGGTCTGCCATCCAAGCAGAAACGACAGACCATGAGTGTACATGTAAACCGGTTGAAGGCTTATTGTGGGCCTAGTATTGTGGCTTGTTGTGTTGCTGAGGAGGAAATTCCTGAAGAGTCGAGTGTTGCTGAGGAAGATAGTAATATTTGTTTGTCTAATTCCAGTAGTTCCGGGGAAGAATTGTTGAGTCATTTGCAGGAGGAGGAGAGAGCAGAGTTCCAGGATCTTTTGGAGGTGTCTTCTAGCTTGTTTGGGGAGGTCCCCACTCAAACTTCTCTCATTACTCATGATATCACCCTGACAAATGTGACTCCAATTCGGTTGCACCCTTATCGAGTGACACCCGAGAAACGTCGTATCATCCAGGAGGAGTTGATTATCTTCTTCGACATGGTTTCATTAGACCCAGTCAGAGTTCCTGGAGTTCGCCATGCCTATTAGTACCAAAGCCAGAAGATAAGTGGAATTAGTAGTGATTATAGAAAACTCACCAGGTAACTGTCATGTTCACAGAAATGGTACCATCCGTTTTCTATGTGCGGCGGCTGGACGCCACTAGAGAAGGTAAACAGCACACAGGACGCCTGCCAAGCTTGGGAGCTACTCTATCATGTAATCGTTTATTATTATTAAAGTCAGTAACCAGGAATGACTTTACATCAACCTTACTACCAAGACTATCTCAGCTACACACAGACACCACACTGGCGACGAGGATGAACTGGGAACGCAGGTATTTTGTTCAACAAAACACAAGGAAGGAGCATGCTGTCTCGCCCAGAGGAAGGAGAAGCTGTCTGTGAGCACCATACCCGATGCTGTATGCAACCCCATGCTGTGTGCTGACTGTTGCTGTGTGCTGATCGTTGCTGTGTGCTGGCCGTTGCTGTGTGCTGGCCAATGCTGTGTGCTACCCAAGCTGTGCTGAGTGTTGCTGTGAGAGAGGAATCTGCCGACGCTGTGTACGAAACGACGCTTTGATGCAGTGTACAAAACCCGATGTTTTGGTTACGAAACGACGCTCCGTGCTACAAAATTCTTCACGCTGTGAACCAACTGCTGCCTACTGCTGTACCAACTGCTGCCTACTGCTGCCTACTGCTGCCAACTGCTGCCAATTGCTGTACCAACTGCTAACAACTGCTGTGTTGCTGTGAGTAGGAACAACACATGTACACAAGGGCTAGGTAAGAAGTCAGTTGCTGCTGTGTTGTGCACTGTTGTGAACTTTTGCATTAAAATGCTTGTGTGCTTTGCAAAATTAAAGTAATTACAGTGAATTCTTGAATAACATATACAGTGCAGTAAGTGTTATATATTCTGAGGAACATTTTAAGTGATAAGTTTAAATTTATTCAGTAAAAATGGCAAATATACCTCAGTTTCCTGCATTTGATCCTGACTGTGACCAGACAAACCTGTCACAGAGGTGGGTCAAATGGCTTAAAAGGTTTGAAAATTTGTTGATAGTTTCTGACATCAAAAGTGCTGAAAGAAAGCGTGCCTTTCTGCTTCATTATGCAGGTGATAGAGTTTGTGAATCTTTGATACACTGAAAGATACTGGTGGTGCCAAAGATTATGACACTGCCAAGGCCAAATTAACTGAGCATTTCAAACCAAGGCAAAATACTGCTATGGAAATTATGCATTTCAGGAGAGCAAAACAACTCTCTAATGAAACTGTTGATCAATACCATACACGTCTGCAGGGTTTAGCAGCCCATGTGAGTTTGCTGATGTTGACAAAGAAATCAAACAGCAAATAATTGAAACATGCACATCTACACGTCTTCGTCGAAGAGCTCTAGAACTTGTTGATGATGAAAGTTCTCTTACAAGATACTGGATATGGCTCGTCGAATGGAAGATGCTGCACGTGATGCTCGTGTCATGGAGTGCAGTGCCAACAACGGTTCTGCCACTGTTACTAACAGTCATGAAGTATGTAAGGTTCAGGGAGTACACCATGATCGTAGAAGATATCATGCCAAACCTAACATTAAATTGAGCCGAGAACCACATCACAACTGGAGTCATGGAACAAGACTCAAGCAGTCACAACGACTCACATCAGAGGTTGTCAACAATAAATGTTACAATTGTGGAGGAGACTACCCACACCAAGATAATGTTTGTCCTGCACAAGGTAAGAAGTGCTATGAGTGTAGAAAACTAAATCATTTTGGTGCTATGTGTCGTTCCGCACTAAAGAAACCACAATCAATAAATAAAAGCAATGTACGAGGATCAAGTCATAGGAGTCGAGGTGGCAAACACAATATTGCACCTCAAATCAAGAATGTTAATAATATACAAGACAACATTTCATTACAACCAGTCTCAGATGACAGTGAATGTGATTATATTTATGGAGTACAATCAATCACAAAATGGAATGATCTTCCAAACAACCCAGAGACTATAGTATACATTGCTGGCATTTGTCTCAAAATTCTCATTGACACTGGATCAAACATTGACACCATTGCTGAGTGCCACTATGAAAATTTAAAAAACATTCCCAAAGCTTGAAAACTATAATGGCAAAGCCACTGCCTATGCTTCAAAGGTAGCCTTACCAGTGATTGGAACTTTCACTGCAGAGATTAAGTCAAAGAATGCAATGCTCATTACTACATTCCATGTTGTTAGGAATGCAAAGGAGTCTTTACTCAGTTACAAGACTTCAACCAAATTGGGGCTACTTCAGCTTTCTAATGCTGTAGCAGTGGAATCTGCAAACAATGTTGATGCTATTGTTGCTGAATTTTCTGATCGGTTTAAATCCATAGGTTGTTATACTGATAGCAAGGTACATCTGCATATCAACCCAGATGTAATTCCAGTTGCCCAACCACATCGCCGACAACCATTCCATACTCGCAAGAAAGTCGATGCCGAACTGGATAGGCTGATAGAACTAGATATCATTGAACCGGTAACAGGCCCAACACCATGGGTAAGCCCAATTGTCACTCCACCAAAGCCGAAGAATCCAGATGAGATACGCATTTGTGTAGACATGCGTGTTCCCAACAAGGCAATAATGCGTGAACGCCATCCTACACCCACTGTAGATGATATGATATACCGCTTGAATGGTGCAACTGTATTCAGCAAGTTAGATTTAAACAAGGGCTATCATCAGCTTGAACTTGATGATGAGAGTCGATTCATCACAACGTTTACGACACATCGAGGTCTGTATAGGTACAAGCGCCTGAGTTTTGGTATTAACAGTGCTGCTGAAGTATTCCAGCACATCATCAGCCAGGTATTGCAAGATATACCTAATGCTGACAACATGTCTGATGACATCATTGTTTATGGCCGTACCCAAGCTGAACACGACAAAGCTCTTCGTGCAACATTGCAACGCTTACGAGAAAAGAATTTGACGCTAAGCCGAGCAAAGTGTGAGTTCAATCAACATAAAATTGAATTCTTTGGACATGTACTTAGTGACAAAGGTCTGTCTCCAGATCCTAAGAAAGTTGCAGATATCAAGAATGCTGCACCTCCTTCAACATCCACTGAAGTACATAGTTTTCTGGGAATGGCAAACTACTGTTCTCGCTTCATTCCAGATTTTGCTACCATTACGAAGCCTCTACGTGAGCTCCTGAAGAAAAATGCATCATGGTACTGGAGCGATGTCGAGCAAAATGCATTTGATGCTGTGAAAGATGCACTAGTAGAAATGCGACTGCTGCATACTTTGATCCATCAATGGACACTGAGTTACGGTGGATGCTAGTCCTGTTGGTTTAGGTGCTGTGTTAGCCCAACACAAACCTGGTCAACCAGATTCAAGAGTAGTAATTGCCTACGCCAGCCGTTCTCTCACAGATGTTGAGCAACGATACAGTCAGACAGAGAAGGAAGCTCTTGCTCTTGTATGGGGCTGTGAACACTTCAATGTGTATCTGCTTGGTGCACCCTTTACCACGATAGTCACTGACCACAAACCGTTGGAGACCATCTTCAATAATCCAAAGTCCAAACCACCAGCTCGCATTGAGAGATGGGCTCTTCGTCTGCAACCATACAACTTTACGGTGAAATACAAGCCAGGTGCAGGCAATCCCGCTGATTACATCAGTCGACATCCTGCCAACAGTTTCACCATCACCAAGCATCAGCAAGTTGCCGAGGAATATGTACACTCTGTAACCTGTGATGCAGTCCCTAAGGCTCTCACTCTTGATGAAATCCGTACTGCAACCCTAGAGGACCCAACTCTGCAAGCAACAGTGGATGCATTGACTAAGAAAAAGTTTCCACGCATCCCACCCTCAGGAGTTGACCAAGATGCATTCAAAGCACTTGAACGCATCCAGACAGAATTAAGTGTTACGCAACAACGCGACACCGTGCTGCGAGGTACTCGTATCGTCATTCCAGCTGTTCTCCAGCAACGTGCTCTGAAGCTTGCACATCAAGGACACCAAGGTCTTGTAAGGACCAAACAGCTGCTACGAGAAAAGGTGTGGTTTCCTGGCATTGATCGTCAAGCTAAGGACATGCATGATGCCTGTGTCCCTTGCCAAGCTGCAGTGGATACTTCAAGACCAACACCTCTACAACCTTCACCACTACCTGCTGCACCATGGATGGAAGTATCGATGGACTTCTGTGGACCGCTACCAACTGGAGAGTACTTGATGGTAGTCATTGATGATCACTCACGTTATCCAGAAGTAGAAATCATCACTTCCACATCTGCAAAGGCTGTCATCCCGAAACTCGACAAGATCTTTTCAAACTTTGGCATTCCTGAAGTTGTCAAGACGGACAATGGACCGCCATTTAATGGACAAGACTTTGTCAACTTTGCTGAGCATATTGGATTCAAACACCGCCGTGTGATGCCACTACATCCTCAAGCAAATGGAGAAGTAGAGAGATTCATGCAACCTCTCATGAAAGCTGTACGCTGTGCTCATGCCGAAGGACGATCCTGGAAACAAGCTATGTATGCTTTTCTCAGGAACTACCGTGCAACACCGCATGGAACACTGGGCAAGTCGCCTGGCGAACTTTTATTTGGACGTCCTATGAGATCGCACTACCTGTCATGCCAGCCAAGGTAACGGATAAACGTCTCGCTCAGAAGGATGCACTAGCCAAGGGCAAAATGAAAATTGCTCATGATCAACGTGCAAAGGAACAATTCATAAAGGTTGGAGATACTGTTCTCGTTAAAAAGAAAAAAGAGGGAAAGCTAGATATGCCGTATGATACAAACCATATAAAGTGATTAGTGTAAAAGGAACTATGGTAACAGCGAGTAATAGAGATCATAGTATAACACGTAATATGGCTTATTTCAAAGTGATTCCAAATAGTGTAGAAAATGATGAAGTGCAAAGTCGTGCAAAAGAAAAAAAATGAGTTATAACTCGATAAACAATTCATCGAGGGATATTCTTGTATTTAAGGACTCTCGTCCAAAACGACATGTTAAACGCCCTACACGATATGATGATTAATTGTGTTCCTATGTAATGCAAAGTATTTACTTGTTATGCTGAACTAAATTAATATTGTTTGAATAATGCAGATCTCTCATTCAATATTTTGTAACTTTGTATTACAGTTTCTTTCATGTTTGTTTAACATTGCATATGTATTTTTAACATTGAAATCCTTTGTGGTAAAGATTGTTTAAATTCTTTGTGTGTTTAATTAATGTTAAATGTATGCAATATCTCTTGATATGTTAATAACTTACTTTGTGTCAATAACTTTGCTTTGTGCTACAAGCATGGTAGACATCCTGTATTCATTCTTTTTAAAGAAAAGGAGGGATGTCATGTTCACAGAAAATGGTACCATCCGTTTTCTATGTGCGGCGGCTGGACGCCACTAGAGAAGGTAAACAGCACACAGGACGCCTGCCAAGCTTGGGAGCTACTCTATCATGTAATCGTTTATTATTATTAAAGTCAGTAACCAGGAATGACTTTACATCAACCTTACTACCAAGACTATCTCAGCTATACACAGACACCACAGTAACCATAGTTGATGTT